>JAVTVY010008455.1:0-46564 GCA_036873755.1 Hanleya hanleyi
AATATAGATATCTGACTGAATGGATATCTGACTGAATATAGATATCTGGGTGTATATAGATATCTGACTGAATATAGCTATCTGACTGAATATAGATATCTGACTGAATGTAAATATCTGGCTGTATATCGATATCTGACTGAATATAGATATCTGACTGAATATGGATATGTGACTACATAGAATCCTGCTGTATATATATATATCTGCCTGAAAATAGATATCTGGCTGAAAATAGATATCTGGCTGAATATGGATATCTGACTGAATATAGATATCTGACTACATGTATATAGATATCTGACTGAATATGGATATCTGGCTGAATATAGATATCTGGCTGAATATGGATATATGACTTTATCATATCTCAGAGAAGCATGTAGACTTTTGATTGGCTGACAGACTTCATGTGTGATGCTGTATTGTCAACTTGCTGGTCGAATATATATCGTACATGTATACCCCCGTCGCCAAGGGCAACAAACAGGTGTTCACTAGATTCCATCGTCTGCTAAACAAAATGGCTGAATCAGGCAAACGTTTCGCGTCTCACACGGACGATGAAGTTGTTGAAAAGCGGGCTAATATTATTCCCAGCAACACAAAAAAAATCGAACAAAGCGTCCGCCAGAACTTTGAAGTATTACCTGAAAGAGAAGGGACAGAGTGAAGAATTCGAAGGATTCTCGGCCGAGAGGTTAGCAGAGGTACTCAGTCATTTTTATTTGGATGCCCGAAAACAAGACGGAGAATTGTACAAAACATCCAGAATATAGATATGTGGCTGAATATAGATATCTGACTGAATATGGATATCTGGCTGGATATAGATATGACTCAATATAGATATCTGACTGAATATAAATATCTGAGTGAATGTAGATATCTGACTGAATATAGATATCTGACTGTGTATAGATATCAGACTGAATATAGATATAAATGATTGGATATAGATATCTGGCTGAATGTAGATATTTTTCTGAATATAGCTGTCCATATATATATATATATTTATTACCCCACAAGCAAATTTGTATTCAATATCTGGATTGTGATTGGTTAAAAGGTCGGGTCGTATAAACCCATACACCCCGAGTGACGTTTTGCTACTCGGGGTATATAAAAAACAACTCACGTGCGATTGGAAACGACGCTCTCGCTTCGAAAGTTCAGCTGACCATATCTCAATATTTATGGAATAACTTTCGCTCACTCGTCAAAATTTAATGGAATAAAGTCATACTGCATTACTTTCACTGAAGTTTCCGACACATAACTCATCAAAAGGTGTCATTTCTTCCAACATGTCCAAAAATAAAAGACGATTTCCGAACGAAAGCAGGTCGAAATGGATTGTTGTGGCGCGCCTTTCTCACAGTGCAGTAGCAAAATGCGGACCGTTTCGTAAACGAAATGGCCCGTTGAATTTGTACGTTGTACCGTTGGTTATAAATGATATACCCTTTTCATTATTTTCACTACAAGATAAAAAGGCTTGAGGGGTAATAAATTCGTTATTCAGGTTTTCCCCCGGGTGTATGGAAAGTTACGACCCTCCCTGAAACTCATACACCCTTCGGCTGACGCCTCAGGGTGTATGAGTTTCAGGGAGGGTCGTAACTTTTCATACACCAGGGGGAAAACCTGAATAACTAATAATATGAATAAAAAGTTGAGGAAGAGATATCCAGGATAATATAAGAAAACAATAATTAATTAAACGCTGTTTTCGATATTATTTTTTTTCTTATATATATAAGTATATATATATATAGTTATCTGACTGTATATTACCCATATACTTTTGATAAGGTAATAAAGACAAGATAATCGTAGAACGACAGTACCACATACATCCCCTATAAACGTTAATAGACAATGGTTTCAAACTCTTGTGCGCCAAGGATGTCTAGGACAATAGTAAGTGACGCCAGTCTTCCATCTCTGATATGTTAAATTAAGGGGATTAGAGGTGATAGATAGTAATAGATATCTTATAAATAGTCTAAAGATCAAAATGAGCGGAGAACGGAAAAGAGACTCATGGGACATAGGCTGACCAAATTATGGGGCAGGTTGATCAAAGAACAGCTGCTCAAGGATCTGTCCATCATATTACTAAATATAAACAGAATAATCAATGATTGTGGAGTATAAGAACATGACAAGATGATGGTATCTTATACCAATGGCCAAGAAAGATCGGCAGTATGTAAAACAGAACCATTAACTCCGTGTCATAGTATCCAGAAGTATGTCTTGTTTTACTTTACTGGATGTGACTGTCTACCTTTGCGTCTTCAAAGGTCAGATATGAGGTGTCATTTATCACTTTGTGATTTAATGTATTTACATATACCTATTTGGTACTTATCAGACATATATATAAATCCATTTAAATGCATGTTAAATCAGCGGAGTTTGGTAAAATTTAAATCCTATATCCGCAAATAAAATCCTTGAAAGATTTAGAAATATATATTTCAGATTATATGACGTCATTGTAACGTCATTAATGCAGCCACTTTGGATTTTTTTACATTTTCTAGTAGAACTGCAGCACTCTAGCCAATAGGGATAGGCGAAATATATTGGAGGCCGGGGTGGGGGGGCGCTTTTCGCTGATACAACTCAGTTCTTATTTCGCTTCCATTTCTTTTTATAAATGAATGGACTAAATTAGAAAGTGACAAACGGCGCCTCATTGCCAGGGCCCTTATCTCCAAGAGGCTACGTAAGCTACGTCATTACGGTGACTTTAGGAAATATTGCGATAATGTTTCGTGGAGATGAAGTGGTACTCACAAACCCTTCATAAGGGTTTCATGAAGATACGAGACACTTAAAAGTTATACATACTTCTTAGAAATGAAGATTGTACATGATAACTTAGCTTGAAAACTTGTCAGTTTCGACAAAAACTTACTGTTTCCGAAGAAATATATTATTATGATACTATCTTGTTATAGAACAGTTTGAAATTTCATTTTAGGTATCCGGATGGTACGACAGACAGTCATGCATCATCTGAGAGCACATAAACAAGAATAATTTCCCAAGAAGCAGAAAATCCAACATCTTTATGGGTATTATTAGTTATTCAGGTTTTCCTCCCGGTGTATGGAAAGTTACGACCCTCCCTGAGACTCATACACCCTGAGGCGTCAGCCGAAGGGTGTATGAGTTTCAGGGAGGGTCGTAACTTTCCATACACCCGGGGAAAAACCTGAATAACGAAATTTATTACCCCTCAAGCCTTTTTATTTTATAGTAAAAATACTGAAAAACGTATATCATTTATAACCAACGGCACAACGTACAAATCCAACGGGCCATTTCGGTTACGAAACGGTCCGCATTTTGCCACTGCACTGTGAGAAAGACGCGCCACAACAATCCATTTCGATCTGCTTTCATTCGGGAATCGTCTTTTATTTTTGGAAGAAATGACACCTTTTGGTGAGCTATGTGTCGGAAACTTCAGTGAAAGTAATGCAGTATGACTTTATTCCATTAAATTTTGACGAGTGAGCTAAAGTTATTCCATAAATATTGAGATATGGTCATCTGAACTTTCGAAGCGAGAGCGTCGTTTCCAATCGCACGTGAGATGTTATTTATATACCCCGAGTAGCAAAACGTCACGCGGGGTGTATGGGTTTATACGACCCGACCTTTTAACCAATCACAATCCAGATATTGAATACAAATTTGCTTGTGGGGTAATAAGATGTCACATTTTTCTGGGTCAAGTTGCGACTATTGAGACTCTTCAGATTATCGAGGTAAAGACGCGATTCCATTTGGCTGACACTGGCGGCAGGGACCCAACACTAATACAGCCTATCAAAGTACAATTGCTTACTAATAAGAAATAGTTTTAAAAACTGTTTGCAGACCATTACAAATTTTCTGCGTCACTTTAAGGTGGGTGTAGAAATCCCCCTTTACTTTATAGTCGATTTGAGAGGATGTTACTTCGAACACCAAATAAGAAATGACACTAGCTCACAGGACAAGCTTTTGGCCTATGGCTATATTGTAGGTTCAGTATTTAAACGCTTATTTCACATATGTTGAAAAGTTTTGCACATATGTACAAAAGAATTCCACATATGAAATTCAGTGAACCTAAAACTTAGGTCCATTGAATGGCGTATAAAGACTACTGTCGCTGGGTTTAAAAATCATCGTATTTACCTTGTTTGTAGATTTTTCTTCAGCTCCTGTCTGCTTTGGTGTTCACTGCTGGTTACTGTGGGACCAAGACCTCCTTTCGTATCATATATGTCATAGACCTTTATGATGGACTAGCCACCACTGTTTACACACACGATGTTAACGCCCCTACTTAACCTATGTAACGAAGGGGGAAAGGTATTGCACTCGTGACAACGAGGTAGATATCCCAAGTAGTAGGGAAAGGACGGGACGAACCCTATTTTCCAGGGAGGTAACTCTTGGTCCCCTTTTTCCCAGGTTAAAGGTATAGGGAACTCCCCATCATCTCCCCAAAGAGACAGGGGGCGCCACCAGTCCCGTATGACGTCACTTCCGGTCTGGGTGAATCGAGCGTGTGTATTCCTCCGCGGTGATGCGGTCTGGTGGTGATGCGGTCGCGGGAAAAAGCTTCCGCGGAGAAAAAATAGTCCCCAAATTTCAAATACGCTGCATGGTCCGATTGGGTCGAGTGAGGTATCAAAGTGAAGCATTCGTGAAGGGGCATCCAGTCATGGGTGGGTGTATGTAAAATTAGGATTTTTTCCCGAAACTATAAAAAGCGGAATACGGACTTTACCCCTAAAATAGGGGAAAACACCTATCAACTCTAGCCAAAAGGGCTAATATCGGTCCCCGGGCTTATCGGGGCCTGCCTATCAAGTCAATGGGGTGAGTGCATGTAAAATTAGGATTTTTTTCCGAAACTATAAAAAGCGGAACACGGACTTTACCCCTAAAATAGGGGAAAACCCCTATCAACCCTAGCCAAAAGGGCTAATATCGGTCCCCGGGCTTATCGGGGCCTGCCTATCAAGTCAATGGGGTGGGTGCATGTAAAATTAGAATTTTTTTCCGAAACTATAAAAAGCGGAACACGGACTTTACCCCTACAATATGGGTCTGTATTATACAATATAAGGGAAAATGCCTGTATGGGGTATGGGGATGGTCAATTTTTTTTTCGTGGGCTTTACTATGGGTTGTGGGGTCTCGTTTTTCTCGTCTCGCCGAGAAAAACACGATGGGAGGGGTCCCGGAGCGAAGCGGTGAAATTTTTGGGAAAAGTCACCGAGGTCTGTATATAGGCTCATACTGGCTATATGGGGGGAGGGGTGGTCAATTTTTTTTGTGGGCTTTACTATGGGTTGTGGGGTCTCGTTTTTCTCGTCTCGCCGAGAAAAACACAATGGGAGGGGTCCCGGAGCGAATCGGTGAAATTTTTGGGAAAAGTCACCGAGGTCTGTATATAGCCCCATGTAGTCCTATACTGGCTATATGGGGGTATAGGTTCAACCTGGGAAATTCACACACGTTCATTGTGATATGGGTTGTTTGGATTTGTTTTTCACGTCTCGTCATTTAGAACACGATGGGAAGGGTCCCGGAGCGAAACGGTGAAATTTTTGGAAAAGTACCATATAGCCCATAGGCCTATACTGCATGGCTATGGAGGTATAGGCCCATACGGGGTGGACGTTTTGGGGTCTAGGTGAGCCCCTAATGGTCCTATGGTGTCGTATGAGGTCTTATTTTGAAGCTCTCGTGGAGTTTGTAATGTATCGACTAATAGTTCGTCCGTGTGCAATAGTCTGCGCATGCGCAGTCTGGCCGTAATATAGAAAGCAGGCATGTTGTGGGGTATGTGGGGGTGTGTTTGGGGTAGAGATGGACCGCTATGGGTCCGAATGGGTCGTGCAATGTGTCAAAGTGAAGCTTTTATGGGGTAGAGTCAGAATGGCGTAGTTTTAAGTGCGTCAATCTGTGCATGCGCAGTTGGGTGTAGTAAGTAAAGTGGCCATTTTGGGGGTGCGTGGAGGTGTGTTTGCGGTAGAGAGGGACCCTCCTTGGTCCGATTGTGTCGTGGGAGGTGTTATCTTGTAGCTTTCGGGGTGTACATCCCGATTTGGGGGATGTCCATATCATCTGTGACTACGAGTAGTAGCGAAAGTGGGCATTTTGGGGCAGTGAAGGAAGGTATTTGGTGTAGAGATGGACCATCCATATCTGTCACGCATTATACCATATCTTTGTTGTGTTATACCACATCTGTCCTGCCTTATACCATATATGTCCTGTATTATACCATACCTGTCCTATGTTATACAATATCTGTCCTGTATTATACCAAATCTGTCCTGTATTGTACCATATTTGTTCTCTATTATACCATATATGTCCTGTATTATACCAAATCTGCCCTGTATTATACAGTATCTGTCCTGTATTATACCAAATCTGTGCTGTATTATACCAAATCTGTGCTGTATTATACAATATCTGTCCTGTGTTATACCATATCTGTGCTGTATTATACAATATCTGTCCTGTATTATACAATATCTGTCCAGTATTCTGCAATATATGTTCTGTATTATACCAAATCTGTCCTGTATTATACAGTATCTGTCCTGTATTGTACCATATATGTCCTGTATTATACCATATCTGCTCTGTATTATACAATATTTCTCCTCTATTATACCATATCTGTGCTGCATTATACCATATCTGTCCTGTATTGTACCATATATGTCCTGTATTATACCAAATCTGTGCTCTATTATACAATATTTGCCCTCTATTATACCATATCTGTGCTGTATTATACCATATCTGTCCTGAATTATGCAATATCTGTGCTGTATTATGCAATATCTGTCCTGTGTTATACAATATCTGTCCTGTATTATACCAAATCTGCCCTGTATTATACAGTATCTGTCCTGTATTATACCAAATCTGTGCTGTATTATACCAAATCTGTGCTGTATTATACGATATCTGTCCTGTGTTATACCATATCTGTGCTGTATTATACAATATCTGTCCTGTATTATACAATATCTGTCCAGTATTCTGCAATATATGTTCTGTATTATACCAAATCTGTCCTGTATTATACAGTATCTGTCCTGTATTGTACCATATATGTCCTGTATTATACCATATCTGTGCTCTATTATACAATATTTGCCCTCTATTATACCATATCTGTGCTGTATTATACCATATCTGTCCTGAATTGTGCAATATCTGTGCTGTATTATGCAATATCTGTCCTGTGTTATACAATATCTGTCCTGTATTATACCAGATCTGTCCTGTTTTGTACCATATTTGTCCTGTATTATACAATATATGTTCTGTATTATACCAAATCTGTGCTGTATTATACAGTATCTGTCCTGTATTATACCAAATCTGTGCTGTATTATACAATATATGTTCTGTATTATACCAAATCTGTCCTGTATTATACAGTATATGTCCTGTATTATACCAAATCTGTGCTGTATGATACCATATCTGTCCTGTATTGTACCATATATGTTCTGTATTATACAATCGCATAGCGGTTGTCGTGAATAACAACAAGTTCAGCAATGTTCATACAGTTTATTATTCCCAATGTTACATCATACCCAGGCTGGGGGAGCCGCCCTGGGTATGTTTAGTATGTTCACAGCAAAACAAATTGAAATATCAAACACCATGTTTTATTATTTAACGCACCGTCACATTAGGTACAAGTGTTTGCTGAGCTCAAGTCAACGATCAGCATGTAGACATAGAGAGTATGTACGGCATGTTATGGTATTCATCAGTGCACGAGTGACGCATTCAACCGATGGCGGTGGTCGGTCAGCTTGGTAAGGAAAAAGGTAACATTGGTCACCCTCTTCACTGTCCACTTGGTGTTGGGTCGTTGTTGTTGGGCCCATTCCAAGGGATCCACGCTGTCCAGTTTCTTCAGCATCGTCTCTAGTGACCTCCGGTTAATGATGGTAAACGGCTGGTCAAACACATAGATGTTACTTCTCGGGTAAAAGTATCGGACTTGGACTGTCTCCTTATGCTGCAGCACATAACCAAACGCCAGATTCAATTTGAAGGCCGTAGTTTGATCTTTGAAGATGGTTTCCACGTAGCTGCGTAGACGGGTGAGGTTAGTCAGTGGGAAATTGTAGATATCTTGAATAGGGCGATGACGGTGGACACAGTGCCGTGTCATGGCCCAATGGCGCCGATCGATGTCACTCACTGGATGGTTGTCCTGTAAGAGATCGCTAGGAACATTTATGGGCTCGTCCAGAAAATGTTCGATGTTGTCAGGCGGGTATAGGCGGGCTCTCCGTCATCGCATCACCAGTGGCGTTCGTCTCCCCGGGCTTATCTTCACTGGGTCTGACCTTCCGCGGCTCCTCTTCAGTAGGAAGTTGTCGCCCAAACCGTAGAGACGGGACATGAATCAAACGCTGATGCCGTCTTAACTGACTGCGTCGTTTGAAGAGTTGACCACAATCCTTACATTGTTCCGTCGCGCCCTCGTGGAATGAGCGTTCGTGGCGCAGTAAAGGATCCTTCCGATTAAATGACCATGCGCAGGTTATACAAGTATACCGTGCATCGTTGTGGGTGCATGGAGGCCTTGTGGCGGTGCAAGTCGTGCAGACGAGTAAACTGCTTTTGGCAAGTTGTGCAAGTGAACATCTTGGTGGTTGACAGTGTCTGATGAAACGGCCAGGCCGCTTCCCTTTTATAGCACGCTAGCTGGTGATCTATTTTTAGCACACTCCGTTCAACTATCCCCAAGTCGAGGGCCGAGATGTACTGGCGTACGACTGAGCCGCATTGTGTGCGTGTGTGTGTATGTGTGTGTGTGTGTGTGTGTGGGCTGTGGATTTTACATCCGGGATCTTGTCAACATCTGGATTTCCCAGTGGGTTTTTTCCATCATTCCTCCGTCTTCCACCCGGGTACTGTGGTTTTACATCCGTGTCCTCATCTTACGTCCGTGTTTTTTATGAGCCGCATTGCGCGCGTGTGTGTGTTTGTGTTTGTGTCCATTCGTGCACAATGTAGAATTACGTTCTCTTCGAAAACTTCCTCTCATGGCGTCAATATGCTCAGACCCATTCAAAATAAACACAACCAAGAGATGGTGTATTATCCTCACACCATCACCACCACCACCACCTGGCGTTGACGCCGTCAATGATCAGCATGTAGACATATAGAGAATGTATGGCATGTTATGGTATTCATCAGTGCATGGGTGAAGCATTCAGTCGATGGGCGTGGTCGGTCAGCTTGGTAACGAAAAACGTGACATTGGTCACCCTCTCTACGACCCATTGTGTGTTGGGGCGTTGTTGTTGGGCCCATTCCAAGGGATCCACGGTATCCAGTTTCCCCAGCATCGCCTCTAGCGACGCCCGGTTAATGATGGTAAACGGTTGGTCAAATACCCGGATGTTACTGCTCGGGTAAAAATATCGGGCTTGGTCTGTGTCCTTATGCTGCAACACATAACCAAACGCCAGATTCAACTTCAAGGCCGTAGTTTGATCGTTGAAGATGGCTTCCACGTAGCTGCGTAGACGGGCGAGGCCGGTCAGTCGGAAATTGTAGATATCTTGAATAGGGCGATGACGGTAGAAACAGTGCCGGATCATGGGCCAATGGTGCCGATAGATGTCACTCATTGGATGGTCTTCGTGTAACAGATCGCTAGGAACATTTATGGGTTCGTCCACGAAGTGTACTTTGCCCTCCACGTCGTACAAAATCTGGCCCAAGGTCTTGTCGTCGAAATTTGACTGTTGAATTAGGGCGACATCATCATCGGCCCTCGTGTGATGGGTGGGAGTTCCCCCTGTCTCGATATTGGCGCCTACGGGCTCTTCTACCTGCAAACGTGGCTGCGGAACAGGGTGTCGTGTGCGTTGGTGTCGCAGCAACTGATTGGTCAGTTTGAAAAGCCGACCACATTCTTCGCATGGACGCTTGGGTACTTCATGGCGTGCACGTGTGTGGCGCTGTAAATGATCTGGGCGCTGAAACGACAGTGTACATATCGTACAGCTATACCGGGCGGTTCCTTAGTGCTTGGTAGCCTCATGGCGGCGCAAGTCGTGCAGACGAGTGAATGATTTCGAGCACGTAGTACAAGTGAACTTCTTGGTGGTTGACAGAGTGTCTGATGAAACGGCCATGCCGCTTCCCTTTTATAGCACGCTAGCTGGTAATCTATTTTTAGCACACTCTACCCCAAGTCGAGGATCGAGACTGGTGTACTGGTGTACGACTGAGTCGCATTGCGCGCGCGCGCGCGTGTGTGTTTGTGTGTGTGTGTGTATGTGTGGGCTGTGGATTTTACATCCAGGATCTTGTCAACATCCGGCTTTCCAAGTGGATTTTTCCCGTCGTTCCTCCGTCTTCCATCCGGGTACTGTGGTTTTACATCCGGGTCCCCATCTTACAGTCGGGTTTTGGACACCTGTTGACCTCAATAATTTGCATATGACCTCTGTGAGGTCACTTCCGCTTCCGTTCACGTGACCGGAACTGACCTTTGGCCCCGGCGCGCGCTACAGTACCGGATAAAAATTGCGCGCAGGGGCCAAAGGTCAGTTCCGGTCACGTGAACGCATCCAAGTTTGCAGGTAGAAGAGCCCGTAGGCGCCAATATCGAGACAGGGGGAACTCCCACCCATCGCACGAGGGCCGATGATGATGTCGCCCTAATTCAACAGTCAAATTCCGACGACAAGACCTTGGGCCAGATTTTGTACGACGTGGAGGGCAAAGTACACTTCGTGGACGAACCCATAAATGTTCCTAGCGATCTGTTACACGAAGACCATCCAGTGAGTGACATCTATCGGCGACATTGGCCCATGATCCGGCACTGTTTCTACCGTCATCGCCCTATTCAAGATATCTACAATTTCCGACTCACCGGCCTCGCCCGTCTACGCAGCTACGTGGAAGCCATCTTCAACGATCAAACTACGGCCTTCAAGTTGAATCTGGCGTTTGGTTATGTGCTGCACCATAAGGACACAGACCAAGCCCGATATTTTTACCCGAGCAGTAACATCCGGGTATTTGACCAACCGTTTACCATCATTAACCGGGCGTCGCTAGAGGCGATGCTGGAGAAACTGGACACCGTGGATCCCTTGGAATGGGCCCAACAACAACGCCCCAACACACAATGGGTCGTAGAGAGGGTGACCAATGTCACGTTTTTCGTTACCAAGCTGACCGACCACCCCCATCGGCTGAATGCTTCACCCATGCACTGATGAATACCATAACATGCCGTACATACTCTATATGTCTACATGCTGATCGTTGACGGCGTCAACGCCAGGTGGTGGTGGTGGTGATGGTGTGAGGATAATAAAACGTGTATTACGCAATGTGCCTGTTGTTGTTGATGTCTCTTGGTTGTGTTTATTTTGAATGGGTCTGAGCATATTGACGCGATGAGAGGAAGTTTTCGAAGAGAACGTAATTCTACATTGTGCACGAATGGACACAAACACAAACACACACACGCGCGGAATGCGGCTCATGAAAAACACGGATGTAAGATGAGGACACGGATGTAAAACCACAGTACCCGGATGGAAGACGGAGGAATGATGGGAAAAACCCACTGGGAAACCCAGATGTTGACAAGATCCCGGATGTAAAATCCACTGCCCACACACACACACACACATACACACACACACATACACACACACGCACACAATGCGGCTCAGTCGTACGCCAGTACATCTCGACCCTCGACTTGGGGATAGTTGAACGGAGTGTGCTAAAAATAGATCACCAGCTAGCGTGCTATAAAAGGGAAGCGGCCTGGCCGTTTCATCAGACACTCTGTCAACCACCAAGATGTTCACTTGCACAACTTGCCAGAAGCAGTTTTCTCGTCTAGATAATTTACGACGCCAAGAGGCCTCCACCCACCACGATGCACGGTATACTTGTATAACCTGCGCACGGTCATTTAACCGGGAGGATCATTTACTGCGCCACGAACGCTCATTCCACGAGGGCGCGACGGAACAATGTAAGGATTGTGGTCAACTCTTCAAACGACGAAGTCATCAGCGTTTGATTCATGTCCCGTCTCTACGGTTTGGGCGACAACATCCTACTGAAGAGGAGCCGCGGAAGGTCAGACCCAGTGAAGATAAGCCCAGGGAGACGAACGCCACTGGTGATGCGATGACGGAGAGCCCGCCTATACCCACAGTTCAGAAGAGCCTGGATTTCCAGCCGGACCCCACCGTTACGGTTTCGAGTCATACGCCTGACAACATCGAACGTTTTCTGGACGAGCCCATAAATGTTCCTAGCGATCTCTTACAGGACAACCATCCAGTGAGTGACATCGATCGGCGCCATTGGTCCATGACACGGCGCTGTTTCCACCGTCATCGCCCTATTCAAGATATCTACAATTCCCCACTGACCAACCTCACCCGTCTACGCAGCTACGCGGAAACCATCTTCAAAGATCAAACTACGGCCTTCAAATTGAATCTGGCGTTTGGTTATGTGCTGCAGCATAAGGAGACAGTCCAAGTCCGATACTTTTACCCGAGCAGTAACATCTATGTGTTTGACCAGCCGTTTACCATCATTAACCGGAGGTCACTAGAGACGATGCTGGAGAAACTGGACACCGTGGATCCCTTGGAATGGGCCCAACAACAACGGCCCAACACCACGTGGACAGTGGAGAGGGTGACCAATGTTACGTTTTTCCTTACCAAGCTGACCGACCACCGCCATCGGTTGAATGCGTCACTCGTGCACTGATGAATACCATAACATGCCGTACATACTCTCTATGTCTACATGCTGATCGTTGACTTGAACTCAGTAAACACTTGTACCTAATGTGACGGTGCGTTAAATAATAAAACATGGTGTTTGATATTTCAATTTGTTTTGCTGTGAACATACTAAACATGCCCAGGGCGGCTCCCCAGCCTGGGTATGATGTAACATTGGGGATAATAAACTGTATGAACATTGCTGAACTTTTTGTTATTCACGACAACGCCTATCCGATTGTACAATACAGAACATATATTGTATATTACAGGACATATATGGTACAATACAGAACAGATATGGTATAATACAGCACAGATTTGGTATAATACAGGACATATACTGTATAATACAGGACAGATTTGGTATAATACAGAACATATATTGTATAATACAGCACAGATTTGGTATAATACAGGACAGATACTGTATAATACAGCACAGATTTGGTATAATACAGAACATATATTGTATAATACAGGACAAATATGGTACAAAACAGGACAGATTTGGTATAATACAGGACAGATATTGTATAACACAGGACAGATATTGCATAATACAGCACAGATATGGTATAATTCAGGACAGATATTGTATAATACAGCACAGATATGGTATAATAGAGGGCAAATATTGTATAATACAGCACAGATTTGGTATAATACAGGACATATATGGTACAATACAGGACAGATATGGTATAATGCAGCACAGATATGGTATAATAGAGGAGAAATATTGTATAATACAGAGCAGATATGGTATAACACAGGACATATATGGTACAATACAGGACAGATATTGTATAATACAGGACAGATTTGGTATAATACAGAACATATGTTGCAGAATACTGGACAGATATTGTATAATACAGGACAGATATTGTATAATACAGCACAGATATGGTATAACACAGGACAGATATTGTATAATACAGCACAGATTTGGTATAATACAGCACAGATTTGGTATAATACAGGACAGATACTGTATAATACAGGGCAGATTTGGTATAATACAGGACGTATATGGTATAATAGAGAACAAATATGGTACAATACAGGACAGATTTGGTATAATACAGGACATATATTGTATAACAGAGGACAGGTATGGTATAATACAGGACATATATGGTATAAGGCAGGACAGATGTGGTATAACACAACAAAGATATGGTATAATGCGTGACAGATATGATTGGTCCATCTCTACACCAAATACCTTCCTTCGCTGCCCCAAAATGCCCACTTTCGCTAATACTCGTACTGATGACGTCACCGATGACGTCACAGATGATATGGACATTCCTCAAATCGGGATGTCCACCCCGAGAGCTACAAGATAACACCTCCCACGACACAATCGGACCAAGGAGGGTCCCTCTCTACCACAAACACACCTCCACGCACCCCCAAAATGGCCACTTTACTTACTACACCCAACTGCGCATTCGCAGATTGACGCGACTTGCACTTAAAAACAGGCCATTCTGACTCTACCCCATACAAGCTTCACTTTGACACATTGCACGACCCATTCGGATCCATAGCGGTCCATCTCTACCCCAAACACAACCCCACACACCCCACAACATGCCTGCTTTCTATACTACGGCCAGACTGCGCATGCGCAGACTATTGCACACGGACGAACTATTAGTCGATACAAACTCCACGAGAGCTTCAAAATAAGACCTCATACGACACCATAGGACCATTAGGGGCTCACCTAGACCCCAAAACGTCCACCCCGTATGGGCCTATACCTCCATAGCCATGCAGTATAGGCCTATGGGCTATATGGTACTTTTTCAAAAATTTCACCGTTTCGCTTCGAAACCCTTCCCATCGTGTTCTAAATGACGAGACTGTGAAAAACAAATCCAAACAACCCATATCACAATGAACGTGTGTGAATTTCGCAGGTTGAACCTATACCCCCATATAGCCAGTATGGGACTATATGGGCTATATGGTACTTTTCCAAAAATTTCACCGATTCGCTCCGGGACCCTTCCCATCGTGTTCTAAATGACGAGACGTGAAAAACCCCTATCACAATGAGCGTGTGTGAATTTCCCAGGTTGAACCTATACCCAATATTGCCAGTATAGGACTACATGGGGCTAATACAGACCTCGGTAACTTTTCCCAAAAATTTCACCGATTCGCTCCGGGACCCCTGCCATTGTGTTTTTCTCGGCGAGACGAGAAAAACGAGACCCCACAACCCATAGTAACACCCACAAAAAAAAATTGACCACCCCTCTCCCCACATAGCCAGTATGAGCCTATATACAGACCTCGGTGACTTTTCCCAAAAATTTCACCGCTTCGCTCCGGGACCCCTCCCATCGTGTTTTTCTCGGCGGGACGAGAAAAACGAGACCCCACAACCCATAGTAAAGCCCACGAAAAAAAAAATGACCATCCCCATATAGAGGCATTTTCCCTTATATTGTATAATACAGACCCCTATTGTAGGGGTAAAGTCCGTGTTCCGCTTTTTATAGTTTCGGGGACAAATCCTAATTTTACATGCACTCACCCCATTGACTTGATAGGTAGGTCCCGATAAGCCCGGGGACCGATATTAGCCCTTTTGGCTAGAGTTGATAGGTGTTTTCCCCTATTTTAGGGGTAAAGTCCGTGTTCCGCTTTTTATGGTTTCGGGAAAAAATCCTAATTTTACATGCACCCACCCCACTGACTTGAAAGGCAGGCCCCGATAAGCCCGGGGACCGATATTAGCCCTTTTGGCTAGGGTTGATAGGGGTTTTCCCCTATTTTAGGGGTAAAGTTCGTGTTCCGCTTTTTATAGTTTCGGAAAAAAATCCTAATTTTACATGCACCCACCCCATTGACTTGATAGGCAGGTCCCGATAATCCCGGGGACCGATATTAGCCCTTTGGGCTAGGGTTGATAGGTGTTTTCCCCTATTTTAGGGGTAAAGTCCGTATTCCGCTTTTTATAGTTTCGGGAAAAAATCCTAATTTTACATACACCCACCCATGACTGGATGCCCCTTCACGAATGCTTCACTTTGATACCTCACTCGACCCAATCGGACCATGCAGCGTATTTGAAGTCTGGGGAATACTTTTTCTCCGCGGAAGTTTTTTCCCGCTACCGCATCACCACCAGACCGCATCACCGCGGAGGAATACACACGCCCGATTCACCCAGACCGGAAGTGACGTCATACGGGACTGGTGGCGCCCCCTGTCTCTTTGGGGAGATGATGGGGAGTTCCCTATACCTTTAACCTGGAAAAAAAGGGGATCAAGAGTTACCTCCCTGGAAAATAGGTTCGTCCCGTCCTTTCCCTACTACTATCCCATCAGCTTTGTGCATGACACTACCACTTCAAAAGGGACTTTGCTTAGTCAGATTTTCGAGATCGTCGCGTTACAACCGTATACACCTGCCGTATTCCAATATCTAGTGCGAAACTGGTTGGAGAAAACTAGTGACAATATTTGTTACAATGGTGAATGCGATTTACCCCCCACTTTGCCCACAAAGTTATACTGATTTCAGCTTAATTGCCTCTGAGTTGAATGAAAAATGCGAAATTAAGCTACCCTAAAGGTGAAAACTTCGAGGAAACGAATCCCAGATTAACGCACTTCATCTGAGCGGAGGTAGGCTTAAATGAGATAAATAATATTTTTAGTAGAAAAGTTGCTCTCGAAGCAAGTCAGCTAGGGATTGTCTGAAGAGTTCCCAGATAACAAAAGATATTATAAATATTGTTATCCAGATGAAACCATCTTCTCTTCATTTTAAGACGAAGTCAACTTCTAACACTGTTGGCTTTTTAGTGCACACTAGGGATGCACATTTCCCTTCTGAACACCTCATTAAGGGCTTATCTGGCATAGCTTGAACTATTATCAGGACTAATTCTTTCATAACTGCATACAATGTGACTATGAATTCTGAGCTACAACCCTGTCATGAAGGATATATTTCTCAAGGAATTTGGGAAATTAATCAGGACAAAATCAGGAAGCTTTGTTTCCGTGGAAAGCTGGGAACCCTGACTATAGCTCCGGCAAAGGTCACTTTCGGTCACGTTACCATAAATGACCCCGGGGAATATATTCCTCCGCGGTGATGCGGTCATTTCCGGCGGTGATGCGGTCGCTTCCGGTTCCGGTTAGAAGCCTCCGCGGACAAAAAGTAGTCCCACGCAACGAGACTCCAAATACGCAGGTGGTAGCTTCTCCTCAATCTTCGGGAATGTTCGACAATCTTTGGCAATGTCGGGACTCTTCGGCAATGCCCAGTAATCTTCGAAAATGTCCGGTCATCTCTGAGAATGTAGGTGATCGAAGTCAAGGGTCCCGGGTATAGATTCTAGGTTATAAGCCCCATACAAAGCCATACAGCTGGAGAAGGGGAATCCCCCTTGGTACCAGCGGGAGTCGAATGCGGGCTGCGCGCTCCAGGGGCGGGCAAGTTATCCACTGCACCACGAGTCAGCCCTGTAGGGCGCCTAATCGTGTATTTGCGCCTAATCGTGTCAGCGCCAATTCGTGTAAAGGAATTGCGCCTAATAACGTATTGCGCCTAACCGTGTAGGAAATTTGCGCTTAATGGTGTAACTGCGCCTAATCTTTTACGAAATTTGCCCTTAATTGTGGAACTGCACCTAATCGTGTACGGAATTTGCGCCTATTTGTGTAAATGCGCCTAATCGTGTAAGGAGGCTGTGTCTAATCATGTAACTGCTCCTAATCATTTGAACCATCTTGCGCCTAATTCTGCGTTGCGCCTAATCGTGTAGGAAAAAATGCTCCTAATTGTGGAACTGCGCCTATTCGTGTAGGAGATTTGCTCCTAATTGTGGAAATGCGCCTAATCGTGTGAGAAATATGCGTCTAATCGTGGAAACGCGCTTACTCGTGGAAATCATTTTGCGCCTAATTATGCGTTGCGCCTAATCGTGTAGAAAATTTGCGTCTAACTGCGGAAATGCGCCTAATTGTGTATAGAGGCTGTGCCTAAACGTGCACAACGTGAAGACATAAGTAGTATGTAAATGACGGATAAAATCAATTTGACCTACTTTCGTCATTTTGGGGAGGTCACGAGAAGATCACGTGATCAAGAAGTCAAGGTCACTATAGTTCCGGGACTTCCGGTCACGTATTCCCCGAGCGGTGATGCAGTCTGGCGATGATGCGGTCGCGGGAAAAAGCCTCCGCGGATAGAAAGTAGTCCCAAATACGCGGAGAGCCGGGGGAAATTCTCCGGCAATCTTCGCCAATCTTCGGAACATTTTGGGGGCGAGAGGGGCCTCTAGGGGGCCGATTGGGTCGATTTAGGTGTCAAAGTGAAGCGCTCGTCTAGGGCGTTCAAGTCATGGGTAGGTGCATGTAAATTAAGGATTTGTCCCGAAAATTTAAAGAGCGGAACACGGACTTTACCCCTAAAATAGGCGAAAACTCCTATCAAGCAGGTCCAAAAGGGCTAATATTAGTCTCCGGCTTATCGGGCCTGCCTATCAAGTCATAGACGGGTGTATGTAAAATGAGAACTCCGAAATATAAAATGCGGACCACGGACTTTACCTCAACAATAGGAGAATGATTCGAACATTTGCATCTATACTGGAAAATGCCTGTATAGGGTATGGGGATGGTCATTTTTTGTGGATTTTACTGTGGGTTGTGGGGTCTTATTTTCTTCGTCTCACCACGTAAAACACGATGGGAAGGGTCTCGGACCTAAGCGGTGAAATTTTTCGAAATGTCCCGGTACCGGGTAGGTCTGTATACATGCCCATACTGGCTCAGTGGATAGGTCCATACTGGGAAACTTACTCCTGGACATTGCGATATGGGTTGTGGGATCTTGTTTTTCACGTCTCACCACGTAGAACACGATGGGCGGGGGCCCGAGGCTAAGCGGTGAAATTTTCCGAAAAGTTCATGGAGGTCTGGATAGGCCCATAGGCCTACTGGCTCAGTGGATAGGTCCATACTGGGCAATTCACACATGTTCATTGCGATACGGATTGCGGGATCTTGTTTTTCTAACCACGTAGAACACGATGGGAGGGGTCTCGAAGTTAAGCGGAGAAATTTTGTTTAAAACGTCTAGGTACCGGGTAGGTCTGTATATTGGCCCATACTGGCTCAGTAGATATGTCCATAATGGGAAATTTACTCCGGCACATTGCGATATAGGTTGTGGGATCTTGTTTTTCACGTCTCACCACGTAGAACACGATGGGCGGGGTCCCGTAGGTAAGCCGTGAATTGTTTTGAAAGAGTTACTGCGCGCATGCGTAGTGGGCAAATAGTGCTGGGTGGACTTTTGGGGTCTAGGTGAACCCCTAGTGATCCGATGGTGTCGTATGAGGTCTTATTTTCAAGCTCTCGTGGAGGAGCATCCGACTGGAGCAATGTATCGTCTGTTTTCATTATTCTGCGCATGCGCAGTTTGATCGTAGTATAGAAAGCAGATATTCTGGGGGAGCTTGGGGTGTGTTTGGGGTAGAGATGGACCACTAATGATCCAAATGGGTCGTGGGAGGTGTCAAAGTGAAACTTTTGTGGGGTAGAGTCAGCATGGCGTTTTTTTTATTGCAAGTCGCGTAAATCTGCGCATGCGCAGTTGGGTGTAGTAAGTAAAGTGGTCATTTCGGGGGTGCGTGGGGTTGTGTTTGGGGTAGAGAGGGACCATCCTTGGTCCTAATGCCTCGTGTGGGGTGTCATTTTGTAGCTCTCGGTATGTAGACCACCATTTGAGGCATGTACACGTGATCTGTGACGCCATTGGTGACGTCATCAGTAGAAGTATTAGCGAAAGCGGACATTTTGGGGTGTGTAGGAAAGCGTTTGGGGAAGAGATGGACCATCCGTGGTCCGAATGCGTCGTGTGAGGCGTCACCTTGTATCAACGCCTGCCAACGCCAAGCCTAATGCTTCAACGCCCTGGTGAATTAGCCCTGAAGCTCTGATTTTCAATATAGTCCATGAAATTGGCACTAATTCATCGAAATGCGATGACGCCCGTCAACGTCTGTCGTTACGCCTTAACGCCCATGATGTAGACCGGTGAGAGAACAACTGCAAGAACAAGGATGACAGATCGCTGGGGGAGCTGCGTTGGGTATATTTACAATACAAGTAGCCTCTTGTTCAATCAGAGGCCGCCATTTGGCGCTGCATCCGTCATATTCTGTCTTGCCCGTTAGATGTATTCTCGGCTGCTCTTGTTCAGTCAGAAATCGCCATTTCAGAAAGTTCCATCTTCGGCCATGTTCGCTCTGATCCGTTTGTTCTAATCCTCAAATAGTTGTTTGCGCATTCTGAGTATCATAGTGCATGGGTGAATACATTCATTTGATGGGTGGTCGGTCAGCTTGGTAACGAAACACGTGACATTGGTCACCCTCTCTATGACCCATTGGGTGTTGGGGCGTTGCTGTTGGGCCAATTCCAACACATTCGATTGGTCCTCTTGGTCCAGCACGGTCTCTAGCGATGCCCTATCCGTGATGGCAAACGGTAGGTCAAATACCCGGATGTTACTGCTCGGGTAAAAGTATCGGACTTGGTCTGTCTCTTTATGCTGCAGCACATAACCAAACGCCAGATTCAACTTGAAGGCCGTAGTTTGATCGTTGAAGATGGCTTCCACGTACTTGAAGAGCCGAGACAGGTTCTCTAACCGGAAATATTAGATGTGGTCTTGTAGCAGGCGATGACGGTGGAAACATCGACGGATCATGAACAAATGGTCCCTGTAAATGTCACTTAATGGATGGGCGCCCGGTAAGAGATGAATGGGGCATCCACTGGATCTTCCTGGAAATGCTCGATGTCGCCAGGCGTATGTGGAACAGTAACACCGGTGTCCGGCTGGATATCTAGGCCCTCCTCGACTGTAGACACAAGCAACCTGGACATGGGTATTGTATAATACAGGACAAATATGGTACAATACAGGACAGATGAGGTATAATGCATGAGAGATATGGTATAGTAGAGGACAAATATTGTATAATACAGCACAGATTTAGTATAATACAGGACAGATATGGTATAATACAGGAAAGATATGGTATAATGCATGACAGATATGGTATAATAGAGGACAAATATTGTATAATACAGAACATATATTGTATAGTACATGACATATGGTACAATACAAGATATATGGTATAATACAGCACAGATAAGGTATAATACAGCACAGATAAGGTATAATACAGCACATATTTGGTATAATACTGGACAGATATTTTATAATACAGGACAGATATTGTATAATAAAGCACAGATATGGTAAAATACAGGACAGATATTGTATAATACTGGACAGATATGGTATAATACAGGATAGATAAGGTATAATACAAAACAGGTTTGGTATAATACTGGACAGATATTTTATAATGCAGGACAGATATTGTATAATATATCACAGATATGGTATAATACAACACAGATATGGTATAATAAGGACATATTTTGTATAGTACAGGACAAATATTGTATAATACAGGACAGATATTGAATAATACAGGACAGATATTGTATAATACTGGACAGATATCGTATAATACAGGATATATATTGTATAATACAGCAAAGATATGGTATAATATAGGACAGATATTGTATAATAGAGGGCAAATATGGTATAATACAGGGCAGATATTGTATAATGCAGGACATATATTGTATAACGCAATGCTAGACATGTTCGCACCCGAGTGTACAGGGCAGCGATGCGCTGACTGTTGGGAAGAACAACATAGGAGAGTTCTTGAGGGCTGCGGGCTTATAAAAGAGGCGGTAGGTGGAAATGTTCAGCATTTTCTGATACGCAGCCGACATATTCTCTCTGCCTGAAGCCATTTAGTTGCCCAGAAGATTCGCGACGGCACGAGTCCTCCATTCACAAGGGCGCATGGTATATTAGTATAACCTGCGCACGATCATTTAATTGGGAAGATGCTTTACGGCGCCACGAACGCTCACTCCACGAGGGCGCGACGGAACAACGTGATGAATGTGGTCAACTCTTCAAACGGCTCAATCAGTTAAGACGGCATCAGCGTTTAATTCATGGTCCGTAACCACGGCATGGGCGACCACTTTCCACTGAAGAGGAGCCCAGGAAGGTCAGTCCCACTGAAGAGAATCCCAGGGAGATGAAACGTACGGAGTCACCACCCACCCAACACTTGCCGAGCACCGATCCCATGTCCAGTTTGCTTGTGTCTACAGTCGAAGAGGGTCTAGATATCCAGTCGGACACCGGTGATACTGTTCCACATACGCCTGACGACATCGAGCATTTCCAGGAAGATCCAGTGGATGCCCACAGTGAACTCTTATCGGAGGCCCATCCATTAAGTGACATCTACAGGGACCATTGGTTCATGATCCGACGATGTTTCCACCGTCATCGCCTGCTACTAGACATCTACAATTTCCGGTTAGAGGCCCTGTCTCGGCTTTTCAAGTACGTAGAAGCCATCTTCAACGATCAAACTACGGCCTCGAAGTTGAATCTGGCGTTTGGTTATGTGCTGCAGCATAAGGACACAGACCAAGCTCGATACTTTTACCCGAGCAGTAAAATCCGGGTATTTGACCAACCGTTTACCAGCCCGTGCTGGACCAAGTGGACCAATTGGATGTGTTGGAATGGGCCCAACAACAACGCCCCAACACCGAATGGGTCGTAGAGAGGGTGACAAATGTCACGTTTTTCGTTACCAAGCTGACCGACCACCCCATCGGGTGCATGTATTCACCCATGCACTGATAGATATTCTGAATGCGCAAACAACTATTTAAGGATATGTTGCCTCAACGGTATCCTGGCCTGCCCGGCGACGATTAGAACAAACGGATCAGAGCGAACATGGCCGAAGATGGAACTTTCTGAAATGGGGACTTCTGATTGGACAAGAGCAGCCGAGAATACATCTAACGGGCAAGAGCGAATATGACAGATGCAGCGCCAAATGGCGGCCTCTGATTGGACAAGAGGCTACTTGTATTGTAAACGTACCCAACGCAGCTCACTCAGCTTGGGTTTGATGTACTGGAGGGGATAATAAAATGATTGGCCTGTCATCCTTGTTGTTGTTGTTGTTCTCTCCCCGGCACCGATCTACATCATGGGCGTTAACCCTACCTGGCCTGGGGGGCGGGGACAAATCGCCGCCATACCAAACTTTCTGCGCTATCTCCGGAACGACAAAAAATTGATAGCGGAAACTTCGTGACTTTATAGTTTATCATATTGGGGTCATTTTGAGCCTATTTGCATGACCGCCGAGGAAAGGATCATGGGTAAATTCAAGATGGCGGCCATGTGGGGTCCCAGAAAAGTGATGTTTTTGTCATATTTCTTCAAAACTTCTGCTTTTCTGCGATGAAAAGTGGGCAAAACTATTTTATTTCACATCACATTAATATTTACTAATTTATCAAGCTGTTTTTGCGGAGAAATTGCATAAAATAAAAATTGGGAAAATCTGACCGAAAAATCGACCAAAAATGCCGTTTTTGAAAATGACGTCACTGTGACGTCATCAAAGCGGCCATATTGGATTTTCTGGTTGAGCTTGACACAAGGGTATAGTGTGGTAAGTTTCAGCTCCCTAGCTCAAGGGGTAAGAAAAATAATTAGGGGGTCCATTTCGGCCCCCCACCCCTGGCGTAACGACAGGCGTTGACGGGTGTCACCGCATTTCGATGAATTAGTATCAATTTCACGGACTATCTAGAAAATCAGAGCTTCAGGGCTAATTCACCAGGGCGTTGAAGCGTTAAGGTTGGCATTGGCAGGCGTTGAAACAAGGGGACGCCTCACACGACGCATTCGGACCACGGATGGTCCATCTCTACCCCAAACGCTTTCCTACACACCCCAAAATGCTCGCTTTCGCTAATACTTCTACTGATGACGTCACCAGTGACGTCACAGATGACGCGAACACGCCTCAAATGGTGGTCTACATATCGAGACCTACAAAATGGCACCGCATACGACGCATTCGGACCAAAGATGGTCTCTCTCTACCCCAAACACCTTCTTTCACACCCCCAAAATGCTCGTTTTTCGCTACTACTTCTACTGTTGACGTCACAGATGACGTGGACATGCCTCAAGTCGGGGTCTACACCCCGAGAGCTACAAAATGACACCCCACACGATCCGACTTGCAATAAAAAGCACGCCATTCTGATTCCATCCAACAAAAGCTTCACTTTGACACCTCCCTTGACCCATTTGGACCAATAGTAGTCCATTTCTACCCCAAACACACCACTACGCACCCCCAGATTGTCTGCTTTCCATACTACGACCAGATTGCGCATGCGCAGAATAACGGAAACGGACGATACATTAGTCCAGCCCAGATGCTCCTTCACCAGGGCTTCAAAATAAGACCTCATACGACACCATCGGACCACTAGGGGCTCACCTAGACCCCCAAAACGTCCACCGAGCACTATTTACCCACTACGCATGCGCGCAGAGACTTTTTCAAAAAAAAATCACGGCTTAGCTTCTGGATCCTGCCCATCGTGTTATACGTGAGGAGACGTGAAAAACAAGGTCCCACAACCCATATCGCAATGTCCAGGAGTAAATTTCGCAGTATGGACCTATCCACTGAGCTAGTTTGGTCCAATATACGGACCTACCCGGTACCTGGGCTTTTCAAAGAAAAAATTCACCCCTTATTTTCGAGACCCCTTCCATCGTGTTCTACGTGGTGGGACGTGAAAAACAAGATCCCACAACCCATATCACAATGAACATATGTGAATTGCCCAGTATGGACCTATCCACTGAGCCAGTAGGCCTATGGGCCTATCCAGACCTCCGTGAACTTTTCGAAAAATTTCACCGCTTAGCTTCAGGACCCCGCCCATCGTGTTCTACGTGGCGAGACGTGAAAAAGAAGATCCCACAATCCATATCGCAATGTCCAGGAGTACATTTCCCAGTACGGACCTATCCACTGAGCCTATATACAGACCTATCCGGTATCGGGATTTTTCGAAAAATATCACCGCTTAGGGTGCACTCCAGGGATTCTGCCATTCGGCATGGAATAGACTATGGGTCCGTTTTTCGGCCACCAGTTGTCGTAAAACTTTCAACCCAAATCACTTAAATGTATATATTTTTTGAAAGAGCATGATGAAACTATTATTTTAAGATATAGCACTACTATGTTATAGGAAAATTAAACTTGAACATTCTCCTCCATGCTTGTTTCATTTTTCCTAGAAAACCCCTTAAAATGTCGAAAAATGGTCAAATTCGTCTCAATTTCCAGAAAAATCTGTAAGAGCTATTTCAATTAAACTTCTCACTCACGTTCTCTGATCCGGTCTCAACTTAAAAAGGCAAACAAAAGTGGGGGTCAACCTGCCCGCTTTTTGTCAGATTTTCTTCCCGTCAATGAGTCCCGAATTTTAGGCACACCCAAGGGGCGTAACTGAGGCAAGACAAAATTTACTCCATGATCCCGATCAGCGTGTAGACGAAGTCAGCCCTAGATCTGTACGTACTCCTTTGCAGCGTTGATAATGCTGAGTAGGTTGATATTATAGATATAAGCTATTAAGAAGACAAAAAGAATTATGATGCAGCAGAACAAGGCAGTCTATCGTATTGTGAAATTAGACCGGGGCCATTACTACGAAACTGTGGAGGGCCACCTTAAGGGGCGGGATGTTTTTCTCGAAATTAATTATTCACATTTATCGTAATCTGGGAGTGTTTGCGAGTATGGTGGTATACAACACTTGCCAGTTATGCATATTATTGTGGGAAATCCGACTGATAACTTTCCCCCTACCCCATCTTTGTTTTGATCATTTTTGCCAACTCTAGCAGTAATTTCGAGAACAAAACTCAAAGTTAACCCACTTACTCTTAATAATGGACATCCATTCGGCAATATGAAGGTCGTGGTTGCTTTTCTGCTTTCCAATGATACCAGGAACGCGGGGAAAATGCAAATAAGAGATGTAACCAAGTCAAATTACTGGTAATTTTGCATTAAATTTTCTTCTAGAAACATGGGAAATGCTTCAGAAACTTGAGAAATATTTCATAAAACCTCAGTATTATACATCCATTCCATCCTTTATGGACTGTAAATGGGTTATCTTGTAAAGAAAATAGTTCTGGCAAATGTATATCATTCTGATAGAACCTCGTTTTGCCATAATATCCACCGAAATCTCATTCCAGGGGGAGATAACTCCTGTATGGAATACAATATGCAATAACTTCAATAGTATACTAATGGACACACTGTGGATTATTTTAATCGAACTCCTGGTCTTCTTTCCACCTGACCCCGGAAGTAGCGCTTCAGATGTAACTAGGTAGTCAAAATTAAACAATCTGGCGTAATGACACATCTTCGCTCCGTAACGGAGTCTACATTGAGATAATGTATAGACTCCGCTATTATGCCTTAAAGGGTGCACCCCAGGGATTCTGCCATTCGGCATGGAATAGACTATGGGTCCGTTTTTCGGCCACCAGTTGTCGTAAAACTTTCAACCCAAATCACTTAAATGTATATATTTTTTGAAAGAGCATGATGAAACTATTATTTCAAGATATAGCACTGCTATGTTATAGAAAAATTAAACTTGAACATTCGCCTCCATGCTTGTTTCATTTTTCCTAGAAAACCCCTTAAAATGTCGAAAATGGTCAAATTCGTCTCAATTTCCAGAAAAATCTGTAAGAGCGATTTCAATTAAACTTCTCACTCACGTTCCCCGATCCGGTCTCAACTTAAAAAGGCAAACAAAAGTGGGGGTCAACCTGCCCGTTTT
This sequence comes from Hanleya hanleyi, assembly GCA_036873755.1. Taxonomy (NCBI): domain Eukaryota; kingdom Metazoa; phylum Mollusca; class Polyplacophora; order Lepidopleurida; family Hanleyidae; genus Hanleya; species Hanleya hanleyi. The sequence continues at coordinate 26,733 of JAVTVY010008455.1, forward strand.
TTGTCAGATTTTCTTCCCGTAAATGAGTCCCGAATTTTAGGCACATCCAAGGGGCGTAACTGAGGCAAGACAACATTTACTTCATGATCCCGATCAGCGTGTAGACGAAGCCAGCCCTAGATCTGTACGTACTCCTTTGCAGCGTTGATAATGCTGAGTAGGTTGATATTATAGATATAAACTATTAAGATGATGAAAACAATTATGATGTAGCAGAACAAGGGCAGTCTATCGTATTATGAAATTAGACCGGGGCCATTACTACGAAACTGTGGAGGGCCACCTTAGCTCCGAGAACAATCCCATCGTGTTTTACGTGGTGAGACGAAGAAAACAAGAAAGACCCCACAACCCATAGTAAAATCCACAAAAAATGACCACCCCCATACTCCATACAGTCATTTCCCCCTATAGATGCAAATGTTCGAATCATTCTCCTATTGTTTGAGGTAAAGTCCGTGTTCCGCATTTTATATTTTCGGAGACAAGTCCTCATTTTACATACACCCATCCATGACTTGATAGGCAGGCCCGATAAACCGGAGACCGATATTAGCCCTTTTGGACCTTCTTGATAGGAGTTTTCCCCTATTTTAGGGGTAAAGTCCGTGTTCCGCTTCTCATATTTTTGGGACAATTCCTCAATTTACATGCATCCACCCATGGACGAGTGCTCTACTTTGACACATCACTCGACCCAATCGGTTGACTAGGGTCCCCTCTCGCCCCCAAAATGTCCCGAAGATTGGCGAAGGTTGCCGGAGAATTTCCACCGGCTCCCGCGTATTTGGGACTACATTCTGTCCGCCGAGGCTTTCTCCCAGCGACCGCATCACCGCCAGACCGCATCACCACGGAGGATTACATGCACCAAAGGTCACGTGACCGGAAGTCCCGGAACTATAGTGACCTTGACCTCTTGATCATGTGATCTCCCCGTGACCTCCCCAAAAATGACGAAACAAGGTCAAGTTGACTTTATCCGTCCTTTACATATTACTTATGTATTCACGTTGTGCATGTTTAGGCGCAGTCTCTATACACAATTAAGCGCATTTCCACAGTTAGAGGCAAATTTTCTACACGATTAGTCGCAACGCATAATTAGGCGCAAAATGATTTCCACGAATAAGCGCGTTTCCACGATTAGACGCATATTTCTCACACGAATAGGCGCATTTCCACAATTAGGAGCAAATCTCCTACACGAATAGGCGCAGTTCCACAATTAGGAGCATTTTTTCTACACGATTAGGCGCAACGCAGAATTAGGCGCAAGATGGTTCAAATGATTAGGAGCAGTTACATGATTAGACGCAGCCTCCTTACACGATTAGGCGCATTTACACAAATAGGGGCAAATTCCGTACATGATTAGGTGCAGTTCCATAATTGAGCGCAAATTTCGTACACGATTAGGGGCAGTTCCACCATTAAGCGCAAATTTCCTACACGGTTAGGCGCAACACGTTATTAGGCGCAATTTTTTTACACGATTTGGCGCTGACACGATTAGGCGCAAATACACGATTAGGCCCCCCACAAGCCCTTACTAGGCAAGGTTGAAAATACCCGAATATACCTACCAGAGAACAGATCTATATACGGCTATGGTGAAGGCCCAATCGGGAACCAACGCACGTACATTTTCGGTTTGGAAGTATTGGGGTGGTCATTTTTTTTCTTGTGGATTTTACACCGGGGTGTGGCAGCTTGTTTTCTTTGTCTCGCGATGTAGAACACGATGGGAGGGTCTCGAGGCCATGCATTGACTTTTGTAGACAAGTTACTGTGCACATGCGCACTGGGAAAGTAGCGCTGAGGTGGACGTTTTGGGGTCTACGTGGATCCATATTGGTCCGTTTGAGCCGTGTTAGGTATCAATATGTAGCACTCGCGGGGGATCGTCCCTTTGATTGGGTGTGGCGTGGAACGGACGTCACTCTGCGCATGCGCGGTAGACAAAGGGCAAGGAAATAGCCGTTTTGGGGCCGAGATGGGCCAATATTGGTCCGATTGAGCCGTGGGAGGTGTCAATATATAGCACTCGTGGGGGACCATCCGGCTAAATGTGTGTGGCGTGGAACTCACGTCATTCTAGCCATGCGCAGTATTAAAGGTGCAAGGAATTAGACGGTTGGGGCCGAGATGAGTGGTCCGATTAGGCCGTGGGAGGTGTCAATGTGTAGCACCCGTGGGGGGGGGAGTATCCGACTAGACGGGTTCGGTGTGGAACTAACGTCATTCTGCGCATGCGCGGTAGACAAAGTATAAGGAAATGGACGTGTTGGGGTCGAGATGGGCCACTATTGGTCCGGTTGGGCCATGAGAGTGTTAAATCTGAAATGGCGGGCATGTTGTGGCATCTAGAACTCCCGAATGTTATGGGGGTTTTTTATAAGTCCGGCAAGAACATATTAACCATAGCGTATCACCCCAAGCTCATTGTTTCAGATTCAATTTAGCTTGTTTGTAATCATTTTCTGTAGAGCATCTTGGGTAAATTCTGATTGATGACCATGACTGATCTTATGTAATTCGTGTTTTTCACAATATTTTTCTGGATATATGACTTATCATCTAAAAGAAGGCACGTCTCAATATTTGTTCCATTCATTACTTAACTGAGCTACTTAACATCAAAGCTCATCGTCTTAGATGGTCATGTCATTCAAGATGCCGACTTGAGAATCTACGATAAAATCTTGGCCGAGATACAAATCATCACAGCGATCATTTTAATATATTGTTCTTGTGAAGTTTTATATATGAAGTCAGAGTAATGGCCTGTGGGTCTTATGATTTTATTTCAGTACAGGTACGTCGGAATCTATTTCCACCACCTTCACGTGTTGCGGTTAGCTGTGCTGTATTGATGGAATTCTGTTGGTGAACGTGTCGTTCCCGACTTTTGCTCTCTGTGCAAATCATCGCGATTGTAGTTTGCGATTGTGGCTAACATTTGTGGAGAATGAAGCACTTGGTCAGCGTCGGGCCTCATCAGCTTGTGTTTTGAATGAGAACTTGCATTCTACTAATATTTTCTCGTTTGGACGATTTCTTCTATCTAACGGTCACATAGTTAAGTACTTTCCACCAGTTGACTTGATGGAGTTATTACATCATTGCTCGTGGAGATTTATATCGAACACCGTTCAAGTCGGTGCTATGGGCTGTGTTGTCATGTTACTCAAGATGTTCACATGAACAGGTTCAATAAAAACGTGGCTTGGATGCGAATCATCCCAGGAATCAGGGGTTTTTTCTTGTAATGTTTTAGGTATGCAGTCTGAATACCGGCCTGCGGGGTTATACGACTTCTTTTCAGTACATCGACATCTTTCCCACCACATTAAATATTATGAAAAACACGAATTCTATAACATTTTATATGGTTACCAATCAGAATTACCCCTTGGAAAAGTTTAATAAGAAGTTTAAATTGAGCCCGACAAAAATAAGCAGTTTTTATAGAAGCTCAGTTTTGCTGAATCTGTAAACTCATGCCATGGAATAGACTATGGGTCCGTTTTTCGGCCACCAGTTGTCGTAAAACTTTCAACCCAAATCACTTAAATGTATATATTTTTTGAAAGAGCATGATGAAACTATTATTTTAAGATATAGCACTGCTATGTTATAGGAAAATTAAACTTGAACATTCTCCTCCATGCTTGTTTCATTTTTCCTAGAAAACCCCTTAAAATGGTCAAATTCGTCTCAATTTCCAGAAAAGTCTGTAAGAGCTATTTCAATTAAACTTCTCACTCACGTTCTCTGATCCGGTCTCAACTTAAAAAGGCAAACAAAAGTGGGGGTCAACCTGCCCGTTTTTTGTCAGATTTTCTTCCCGTAAATGAGTCCCGAATTTTAGGCACACCCAAGGGGCGTAACTGAGGCAAGACAAAATTTACTCCATGATCCCGATCAGCGTGTAGACGAAGCCAGCCCTAGATCTGTACGTACTCCTTTGCAGCGTTGATAATGCTGAGTAGGTTGATATTATAGATATAAGCTATTAAGAAGACAAAAAGAATTATGATGCAGCAGAACAAGGGCAGTCTATCGTATTATGAAATTAGACCGGGGCCATTACTACGAAACTGTGGAGGGCCACCTTAAGGGGCAGGATGTTTTTCTCGAAATTAATTATTCACATTTATCCTAATCTGGGAGTGTTTGCGAGTATGGTGGTATACAACACTTGCCAGTTATGCATATTATTGTGGGAAATCCGCCTGATAACTTTCCCCCTACCCCATCTTTGTTTTGATCATTTTTGCCAACTCTAGCAGTATTTTCGAGAACAAAACTCAAAATTAACCCACTTAGTCTTAATAATGGACATCCATTCGGCAATATGAAGGTCGTGGTTGCTTTTCCGCTTTCCAATGATACCAGGAACGCGGGGAAAATGCAAATAAGAGATGTAACCAAGTCAAATTACTGGTAATTTTGCATTAAATTTTCTTCTAGAAACATGGGAAATGCTTCAGAAACTTGAGAAATATTTCATAAAACTTCAGTAATATACAACCATTCCATCCTTTATGGACTGTAAATGGGTTATCTTGTAAAGAAAATAGTTCTGGCAAATGTATATCATTCTGATAGAACCTCGTTTTGCCATAATATCCACCGAAATCTCATTCCAGGGGGAGATAACTCCTGTATGGAATACAATATGCAATAACTTCAATAGTATACTAATGGACACACTGTGGATTATTTTAATCGAACTCCTGGTCTTCTTTCCACCTGACCCCGGAAGTAGCGCTTCAGATGTAACTAGGTAGTCAAAATTAAACAATCTGGCGTAATGACACATCTTCGCTCCGTAACGGAGTCTACATTGAGATAATGTATAGACTCCGCTATTATGCCTTAAAGGGTGCACCCCAGGGATTCTGCCATTCGGCATGGAATAGACTATGGGTCCGTTTTTCGGCCACCAGTTGTCGTAAAACTTTCAACCCAAATCACTTAAATGTATATATTTTTTGAAAGAGCATGATGAAACTATTATTTCAAGATATAGCACTGCTATGTTATAGAAAAATTAAACTTGAACATTCGCCTCCATGCTTGTTTCATTTTTCCTAGAAAACCCCTTAAAATGTCGAAAATGGTCAAATTCGTCTCAATTTCCAGAAAAATCTGTAAGAGCGATTTCAATTAAACTTCTCACTCACGTTCCCCGATCCGGTCTCAACTTAAAAAGGCAAACAAAAGTGGGGGTCAACCTGCCCGTTTTTTGTCAGATTTTCTTCCCGTAAATGAGTCCCGAATTTTAGGCACATCCAAGGGGCGTAACTGAGGCAAGACAACATTTACTTCATGATCCCGATCAGCGTGTAGACGAAGCCAGCCCTAGATCTGTACGTACTCCTTTGCAGCGTTGATAATGCTGAGTAGGTTGATATTATAGATATAAACTATTAAGATGATGAAAACAATTATGATGTAGCAGAACAAGGGCAGTCTATCGTATTATGAAATTAGACCGGGGCCATTACTACAAAACTGTGGAGGGCCATCTTAGCTCCGAGAACATTCCCATCGTGTTTTACGTGGTGAGACGAAGAAAACAAGAAAGACCCCACAACCCATAGTAAAATCCACAAAAAATGACCACCCCCATACTCCATACAGTCATTTCCCCCTATAGATGCAAATGTTCGAATCATTCTCCTATTGTTTGAGGTAAAGTCCGTGTTCCGCATTTTATATTTTCGGAGACAAGTCCTCATTTTACATACACCCATCCATGACTTGATAGGCAGGCCCGATAAACCGGAGACCGATATTAGCCCTTTTGGACCTTCTTGATAGGAGTTTTCCCCTATTTTAGGGGTAAAGTCCGTGTTCCGCTTCTCATATTTTTGGGACAATTCCTCAATTTACATGCATCCACCCATGGACGAGTGCTCTACTTTGACACATCACTCGACCCAATCGGTTGACTAGGGTCCCCTCTCGCCCCCAAAATGTCCCGAAGATTGGCGAAGGTTGCCGGAGAATTTCCACCGGCTCCCGCGTATTTGGGACTACATTCTGTCCGCCGAGGCTTTCTCCCAGCGACCGCATCACCGCCAGACCGCATCACCACGGAGGATTACATGCACCAAAGGTCACGTGACGGGAAGTCCCGGAACTATAGTGACCTTGACCTCTTGATCATGTGATCTCCCCGTGACCTCCCCAAAAATGACGAAAGAAGGTCAAGTTGACTTTATCCGTCCTTTACATATTACTTATGTATTCACGTTGTGCATGTTTAGGCGCAGTCTCTATACACAATTAAGCGCATTTCCACAGTTAGAGGCAAATTTTCTACACGATTAGTCGCAACGCATAATTAGGCGCAAAATGATTTCCACGAATAAGCGCGTTTCCACGATTAGACGCATATTTCTCACACGAATAGGCGCATTTCCACAATTAGGAGCAAATCTCCTACACGAATAGGCGCAGTTCCACAATTAGGAGCATTTTTTCTACACGATTAGGCGCAACGCAGAATTAGGCGCAAGATGGTTCAAATGATTAGGAGCAGTTACATGATTAGACGCAGCCTCCTTACACGATTAGGCGCATTTACACAAATAGGCGCAAATTCCGTACATGATTAGGTGCAGTTCCACAATTGAGCGCAAATTTCGTACACGATTAGGGGCAGTACCACCATTAAGCGCAAATTTCCTACACGGTTAGGCGCAACACGTTATTAGGCGCAATTTTTTTACACGATTTGGCGCTGACACGATTAGGCGCAAATACACGATTAGGCCCCCCACAAGCCCTTACTAGGCAAGGTTGAAAATACCCCAATATACCTACCAGAGAACAGATCTATATACGGCTATGGTGAAGGCCCAATCGGGAACCAACGCACGTACATTTTCGGTTTGGAAGTATTGGGGTGGTCATTTTTTTTTCTTGTGGATTTCACACCGGGGTGTGGCAGCTTGTTTTCTTTGTCTCGCGATGTAGAACACGATGGGAGGGTCTCGAGGCCATGCATTGACTTTTGTAGACAAGTTACTGTGCACATGCGCACTGCGAAAGTAGCGCTGAGGTGGACGTTTTGGGGTCTAGGTGGATCCATATTGGTCCGTTTGGGCCGTGTTAGGTATCAATATGTAGCACTCGCAGGGGGATCGTTTCTTTGATTGGGTGTGCCGTGGAACGGACGTCACTCTGCGCATGCGCGGTAGACAAAGGGCAAGGAAATAGCCGTTTTGGGGCCGAGATGGGCCAATATTGGTCCGATTGAGCCGTGGGAGGTGTCAATATATAGCACTCGTGGGGGACCATCCGGCTAAATGTGTGTGGCGTGGAACTCGTCGATTCTAGCCATGCGCAGTGGAAGGAATTAAAACGGTGGAGGGCCAGAAGAGCGGGTCTGATTCTTAGGCCGTGGGAGAGTGTCAATGTGTGCGCCAGGGGGGGAGTATCCGACTAGACGGGTGCGGTGTGGAACTAACGTCATTCTGCTTATGCGCGGTAGACAAAGTATAAGGAAATGGACGTTTTGGGGTCGAGATGGGCCACTATTGGTCCGGTTGGGCCATGAGAGTGTTAAATCTGAAATGGCGGGCATGTTGTGGCATCTAGAACTCGCGAATGTTATGGGGGTTTTTTATAAGTCCGGCATAGCTAAAGAACATATTAACCATAGCGTATCACCCCAAGCTCATTGTTTCAGATTCAATTTAGCTTGTTTGTAATCATTCTCTGTAGAGCATCTTGGGTAAATTCTGATTGGTGACCATGACTGATCTTATGTAATTCGTGTTTTTCACAATATTTTTCTGGATATATGACTTATCATCTGCAAGAAGGCACGTCTCAATATTTGTTCCATTCATTACTTAACTGAGCTACTTAACATCAAAGCTCATCGTCTTAGATGGTCATGTCATTCAAGATGCCGACTTGAGAATCTACGATAAAATCTTGACCGAGATACAAATCATCACAGCGATCATTTTAATATATTGTTCTTGTGAAGTTTTATATACGAAGTCAGAGTAATGGCCTGTGGGTCTTATGACTTTATTTCAGTACAGGTACGTCGGAATCTTTTCCCACCACCTTCACGTGTTGCGGTTAGCTGTGCCTGTATTGATGGAATTCTGTTGGTGAACGTGTCGTTCCCGACTTTTGGAGAATGAAGCGCTTGGTCAGCATCGGGCCTCATCAACTTGTGTTTTTAATGAGAACTTGCATTCTACTAATATTTTCTCGTTTGGACGATTTCTTCTATCTAACGGTCACATAGTTAAGTACTTTCCACCAGTTGACTTGATGGAGTTATTACATCATTGCTCGTGGAGATTTATATCGAACACCGTTCAAGTCGGTGCTATGGGCTGTGTTGTCATGTTACTCAAGATGTTCACATGAACAAGTTCAATAAAAACGTGGCTTGGATGCGAATCATCCCAGGAATCAGGGGTTTTTCTTGTAATGTTTTAGGTATGCAGTCTGAATACCGGCCTGCGGGGTTATACGACTTCTTTTCAGTACATCGACATCTTTCCCACCACATTAAATATTATGAAAAACACGAATTCTATAACATTTTATATCGACTATTTTAGGCTCTTTGCCGGATTCGATATCTAAGGTATTCTTTTTATTCTTCTTTTTCTGATTCGAGGTAGCTTTATTACTACAAGACTCTTTACTACTTTCTTTTTCTGTGAACTCCTTCAGTACTTCCTCGTTTGGTGTAAAGTTTACATCTACACCGGAGTGAATAGGATTAGTGAAGGAATCTACAGACTGCACAAGTGCATCCTGACCCGAAACACTACCAGTATCCGGTAAGTTGTCACCTTTCAATTCAACTTCCGGAGTTAATACTACGTCAACACTTTCAGTTTGATCAGAAATCGACTTCTGATCACCTGACTTCTGATCACCTGCCTTGACTTCTACATCATCGCAAACCTCACTCTCACTGACATCTTCATCATCGCAAACCTCACTCTCACTGACATCTTCATCTTCCGAATTACAACCTTCATCCATCGCGTCATCGAGACACTCGTAGTAGTTTGAGGATTTCTCCTTGTTCCAGGCGGAGACTATCCTCTGATGACGTTCGGTGGGCTTGCCATCAGGGCCTACAGTCTTCCATAAATCCATATAGTGCTGTTGTTTCTGCTGGACAGCCTCGGCGGAAAGTCTTCCTCGGACTTCTGTGGGCGGAACAGGGCGAGGACCAGAGGAATCACCCTCTCTGCCGTTAGCTACGGTATCTCCAGAAACCTGTTTGGCTATTGGACAGGTTTTTTTAAGGTGTCCTTCCTGATGACAAATCAATCAATCTCTATCAAACGAATAAAACTCATTTTGTACAGAGAGAACATCCCCATAAAACTCAAAAGCACTTTTGATCGCAGAATCTGAGAAATCGCATGGTCCTTTCATCTTTACCAGCAATTTCCCTGGATCTATTTCCTCAAAATGGCCACGTTGATCTCCAACACGAATACCTTCCAGCACTAAGCGGGTTTTGGTAGTTTTATTTGCTAGTGTGATGTTCCACAGGGTATTTGATACCTGTACTAGACCTTTAAGGATTTTCGGTCCTGATCCAACAGTGTCTTTTAATGCGTGATATATATCAATCGCATTAGCTTTCTCTAGACCTTGAAGTTGTAGGCTCAGTGACCTATCATACTTTCTAAAGGCCATAGTGAAAAAAAATAAATAAAATAAAATAAAATAAAAATTCAAAGTCCCACTAGGGACTATCAATACAACTACAAACTACAAATACTGACACGTACAAACCCCAACAGTGAACCTCCCCACAGAGTAAACATTGAATACTCCCCGATGGAGCCTCACTCCACAGACGTACACTGTAACCTTTACAACAATACACTGAAACTTCAGGGCCAGGCAGAACAAAAGCCTAGTCCTAAACCCAGCGAGTTGCCTGGTTACAACGAGGAACAAAAGAACAGAGAATAAAGGCTAGCGCACAGCTGTACACTCAGGGCTAAGCCTACAACGTACAGCTATATAACTTCGGTATGTTACATGTATTCAACCTACCTCGATTTACACAAATATTATGTGCAAATCGACCTACGTCAAACCGAACGAAAAACGGACCAACTTCAGACTAGATCAAGTCAACAAGGATATATATATATATATACAACAGCAAAATACGAAATATTTACAGACAGCGAACAAACAGAGAAGAGGAAGACAGAGAGAAAAAACACACCAACCCTCTCGGTCACAAAGACCGAGACGGTAGTAATGGCGGCTCTCTGCCTTCCCAAACCAGGCCAAACTGACTAAGTCAGAAAAACGCCCTGAACAGCAAAAAACTGAGAAATAATTCTAAACTTTCACCACAGGTATTTGCCAAAAGTATTCACAAAATATATTACACAAAAATCAGAGCTAAGATCAGCTGAAATCCGCAGAATTAGACAATTTTCTCGGAGCGAAGTGAAAACACGTCCGACTCCCAATCTCTCTACATCCGGGCTCCTTTCAGCGTTGATAATGCTGAGTAGGTTGATATTATAGATATAAGCTATTAAGAAGACAAAAAGAATTATGATGCAGCAGAACAAGGGCAGTCTATCGTATTATGAAATTAGACCGGGGCCATTACTACGAAACTGTGGAGGGCCACCTTAAGGGGCAGGATGTTTTTCTCGAAATTAATTATTCACATTTATCCTAATCTGGGAGTGTTTGCGAGTATGGTGGTATACAACACTTGCCAGTTATGCATATTATTGTGGGAAATCCGCCTGATAACTTTCCCCCTACCCCATCTTTGTTTTGATCATTTTTGCCAACTCTAGCAGTATTTTCGAGAACAAAACTCAAAATTAACCCACTTAGTCTTAATAATGGACATCCATTCGGCAATATGAAGGTCGTGGTTGCTTTTCCGCTTTCCAATGATACCAGGAACGCGGGGAAAATGCAAATAAGAGATGTAACCAAGTCAAATTACTGGTAATTTTGCATTAAATTTTCTTCTAGAAACATGGGAAATGCTTCAGAAACTTGAGAAATATTTCATAAAACCTCAATAATATACATCCATTCCATCCTTTATGGACTGTAAATGGGTTATCTTGTAAAGAATAGTTCTGGCAAATGTATATCATTCTGATAGAACCTCGTTTTGCCATAATATCCACCGAAATCTCATTCCAGGGGGAGATAACTCCTGTATGGAATACAATATGCAATAACTTCAATAGTATACTAATGGACACACTGTGGATTATTTTAATCGAACTCCTGGTCTTCTTTCCTCCTGACCCCGAAAGTAGCGCTTCAGATGTAACTAGGTAGTCAAAATTAAACAATCTGGCGTAATGACACATCTTCGCTCCGTAACGGAGTCTACATTGAGATAATGTATAGACTCCGCTATTATGCCTTAAAGGGTGCACCCCAGGGATTCTGCCATTCGGCATGGAATAGACTATGGGTCCGTTTTTCGGCCACCAGTTGTCGTAAAACTTTCAACCCAAATCACTTAAATGTATATATTTTTTGAAAGAGCATGATGAAACTATTATTTTAAGATATAGCACTGCTATGTTATAGAAAAATTAAACTTGAACATTCGCCTCCATGCTTGTTTCATTTTTCCTAGAAAACCCCTTAAAATGTCGAAAATGGTCAAATTCGTCTCAATTTCCAGAAAAATCTGTAAGAGCGATTTCAATTAAACTTCTCACTCACGTTCCCCGATCCGGTCTCAACTTAAAAAGGCAAACAAAAGTGGGGGTCAACCTGCCCGTTTTTTGTCAGATTTTCTTCCCGTAAATGAGTCCCGAATTTTAGGCACATCCAAGGGGCGTAACTGAGGCAAGACAACATTTACTTCATGATCCCGATCAGCGTGTAGACGAAGCCAGCCCTAGATCTGTACGTACTCCTTTGCAGCGTTGATAATGCTGAGTAGGTTGATATTATAGATATAAACTATTAAGATGATGAAAACAATTATGATGTAGCAGAACAAGGGCAGTCTATCGTATTATGAAATTAGACCGGGGCCATTACTACAAAACTGTGGAGGGCCATCTTAGCTCCGAGAACATTCCCATCGTGTTTTACGTGGTGAGACGAAGAAAACAAGAAAGACCCCACAACCCATAGTAAAATCCACAAAAAATGACCACCCCCATACTCCATACAGTCATTTCCCCCTATAGATGCAAATGTTCGAATCATTCTCCTATTGTTGAGGTAAAGTCCGTGTTCCGCATTTTATATTTTCGGAGACAAGTCCTCATTTTACATACACCCATCCATGACTTGATAGGCAGGCCCGATAAACCGGAGACCGATATTAGCCCTTTTGGACCTTCTTGATAGGAGTTTTCCCCTATTTTAGGGGTAAAGTCCGTGTTCCGCTTCTCATATTTTTGGGACAATTCCTCAATTTACATGCATCCACCCATGGACGAGCGCTCTACTTTGACACATCACTCGACCCAATCGGTTGACTAGGGGCCCCTCTCGCCCCCAAAATGTCCCGAAGATTGGCGAAGGTTGCCGGAGAATTTCCACCGGCTCCCGCGTATTTGGGACTACATTCTGTCCGCCGAGGCTTTCTCCCAGCGACCGCATCACCGCCAGACCGCATCACCACGGAGGATTACATGCACCAAAGGTCACGTGACGGGAAGTCCCGGAACTATAGTGACCTTGACCTCTTGATCATGTGATCTCCCCGTGACCTCCCCAAAAATGACGAAAGAAGGTCAAGTTGACTTTATCCGTCCTTTACATATTACTTATGTATTCACGTTGTGCATGTTTAGGCGCAGTCTCTATACACAATTAAGCGCATTTCCACAGTTAGACGCAAATTTTCTACACGATTAGTCGCAACGCATAATTAGGCGCAAAATGATTTCCACGAATAAGCGCGTTTCCACGATTAGACGCATATTTCTCACACGAATAGGCGCATTTCCACAATTAGGAGCAAATCTCCTACACGAATAGGCGCAGTTCCACAATTAGGAGCAATTTTTCTACACGATTAGGCGCAACGCAGAATTAGGCGCAAGATGGTTCAAATGATTAGGAGCAGTTACATGATTAGACGCAGCCTCCTTACACGATTAGGCGCATTTACACAAATAGGCGCAAATTCCGTACATGATTAGGTGCAGTTCCACAATTGAGCGCAAATTTCGTACACGATTAGGGGCAGTACCACCATTAAGCGCAAATTTCCTACACGGTTAGGCGCAACACGTTATTAGGCGCAATTTTTTTACACGATTTGGCGCTGACACGATTAGGCGCAAATACACGATTAGGCCCCCCACAAGCCCTTACTAGGCAAGGTTGAAAATACCCCAATATACCTACCAGAGAACAGATCTATATACGGCTATGGTGAAGGCCCAATCGGGAACCAACGCACGTACATTTTCGGTTTGGAAGTATTGGGGTGGTCATTTTTTTTTTCTTGTGGATTTTACACCGGGGTGTGGCAGCTTGTTTTCTTTGTCTCGCGATGTAGAACACGATGGGAGGGTCTCGAGGCCATGCATTGACTTTTGTAGACAAGTTACTGTGCACATGCGCACTGCGAAAGTAGCGCTGAGGTGGACGTTTTGGGGTCTAGGTGGATCCATATTGGTCCGTTTGGGCCGTGTTAGGTATCAATATGTAGCACTCGCAGGGGGATCGTTTCTTTGATTGGGTGTGCCGTGGAACGGACGTCACTCTGCGCATGCGCGGTAGACAAAGGGCAAGGAAATAGCCGTTTTGGGGCCGAGATGGGCCAATATTGGTCCGATTGAGCCGTGGGAGGTGTCAATATATAGCACTCGTGGGGGACCATCCGGCTAAATGTGTGTGGCGTGGAACTCACGTCATTCTAGCCATGCGCAGTATTAAAGGTGCAAGGAATTAGACGGTTGGGGCCGAGATGAGTGGTCTGATTAGGCCGTGGGAGGTGGTGTCAATGTGTAGCACCCGTGGGAAGTATCCGACTAGACGGGTGCGGTGTGGAACTAACGTCATTCTGCTTATGCGCGGTAGACAAAGTATAAGGAAATGGACGTTTTGGGGTCGAGATGGGCCACTATTGGTCCGGTTGGGCCATGAGAGTGTTAAATCTGAAATGGCGGGCATGTTGTGGCATCTAGAACTCGCGAATGTTATGGGGTTTTTTTTATAAGTCCGGCATAGCTAAAGAACATATTAACCATAGCGTATCACCCCAAGCTCATTGTTTCAGATTCAATTTAGCTTGTTTGTATTCATTCTCTGTAGAGCATCTTGGGTAAATTCTGATTGGTGACCATGACTGATCTTATGTAATTCGTGTTTTTCACAATATTTTTCTGGATATATGACTTATCATCTGCAAGAAGGCACGTCTCAATATTTGTTCCATTCATTACTTAACTGAGCTACTTAACATCAAAGCTCATCGTCTTAGATGGTCATGTCATTCAAGATGCCGACTTGAGAATCTACGATAAAATCTTGACCGAGATACAAATCATCACAGCGATCATTTTAATATATTGTTCTTGTGAAGTTTTATATACGAAGTCAGAGTAATGGCCTGTGGGTCTTATGACTTTATTTCAGTACAGGTACGTCGGAATCTTTTCCCACCACCTTCACGTGTTGCGGTTAGCTGTGCCTGTATTGATGGAATTCTGTTGGTGAACGTGTCGTTCCCGACTTTTGGAGAATGAAGCGCTTGGTCAGCATCGGGCCTCATCAACTTGTGTTTTTAATGAGAACTTGCATTCTACTAATATTTTCTCGTTTGGACGATTTCTTCTATCTAACGGTCACATAGTTAAGTACTTTCCACCAGTTGACTTGATGGAGTTATTACATCATTGCTCGTGGAGATTTATATCGAACACCGTTCAAGTCGGTGCTATGGGCTGTGTTGTCATGTTACTCAAGATGTTCACATGAACAAGTTCAATAAAAACGTGGCTTGGATGCGAATCATCCCAGGAATCAGGGGTTTTTCTTGTAATGTTTTAGGTATGCAGTCTGAATACCGGCCTGCGGGGTTATACGACTTCTTTTCAGTACATCGACATCTTTCCCACCACATTAAATATTATGAAAAACACGAATTCTATAACATTTTATATCGACTATTTTAGGCTCTTTGCCGGATTCGATATCTAAGGTATTCTTTTTATTCTTCTTTTTCTGATTCGAGGTAGCTTTATTACTACAAGACTCTTTACTACTTTCTTTTTCTGTGAACTCCTTCAGTACTTCCTCGTTTGGTGTAAAGTTTACATCTACACCGGAGTGAATAGGATTAGTGAAGGAATCTACAGACTGCACAAGTGCATCCTGACCCGAAACACTACCAGTATCCGGTAAGTTGTCACCTTTCAATTCAACTTCCGGAGTTAATACTACGTCAACACTTTCAGTTTGATCAGAAATCGACTTCTGATCACCTGACTTCTGATCACCTGCCTTGACTTCTACATCATCGCAAACCTCACTCTCACTGACATCTTCATCATCGCAAACCTCACTCTCACTGACATCTTCATCTTCCGAATTACAACCTTCATCCATCGCGTCATCGAGACACTCGTAGTAGTTTGAGGATTTCTCCTTGTTCCAGGCGGAGACTATCCTCTGATGACGTTCGGTGGGCTTGCCATCAGGGCCTACAGTCTTCCATAAATCCATATAGTGCTGTTGTTTCTGCTGGACAGCCTCGGCGGAAAGTCTTCCTCGGACTTCTGTGGGCGGAACAGGGCGAGGACCAGAGGAATCACCCTCTCTGCCGTTAGCTACGGTATCTCCAGAAACCTGTTTGGCTATTGGACAGGTTTTTTTAAGGTGTCCTTCCTGATGACAAATCAATCAATCTCTATCAAACGAATAAAACTCATTTTGTACAGAGAGAACATCCCCATAAAACTCAAAAGCACTTTTGATCGCAGAATCTGAGAAATCGCATGGTCCTTTCATCTTTACCAGCAATTTCCCTGGATCTATTTCCTCAAAATGGCCACGTTGATCTCCAACACGAATACCTTCCAGCACTAAGCGGGTTTTGGTAGTTTTATTTGCTAGTGTGATGTTCCACAGGGTATTTGATACCTGTACTAGACCTTTAAGGATTTTCGGTCCTGATCCAACAGTGTCTTTTAATGCGTGATATATATCAATCGCATTAGCTTTCTCTAGACCTTGAAGTTGTAGGCTCAGTGACCTATCATACTTTCTAAAGGCCATAGTGAAAAAAAATAAATAAAATAAAATAAAATAAAAATTCAAAGTCCCACTAGGGACTATCAATACAACTACAAACTACAAATACTGACACGTACAAACCCCAACAGTGAACCTCCCCACAGAGTAAACATTGAATACTCCCCGATGGAGCCTCACTCCACAGACGTACACTGTAACCTTTACAACAATACACTGAAACTTCAGGGCCAGGCAGAACAAAAGCCTAGTCCTAAACCCAGCGAGTTGCCTGGTTACAACGAGGAACAAAAGAACAGAGAATAAAGGCTAGCGCACAGCTGTACACTCAGGGCTAAGCCTACAACGTACAGCTATATAACTTCGGTATGTTACATGTATTCAACCTACCTCGATTTACACAAATATTATGTGCAAATCGACCTACGTCAAACCGAACGAAAAACGGACCAACTTCAGACTAGATCAAGTCAACAAGGATATATATATATATATACAACAGCAAAATACGAAATATTTACAGACAGCGAACAAACAGAGAAGAGGAAGACAGAGAGAAAAAACACACCAACCCTCTCGGTCACAAAGACCGAGACGGTAGTAATGGCGGCTCTCTGCCTTCCCAAACCAGGCCAAACTGACTAAGTCAGAAAAACGCCCTGAACAGCAAAAAACTGAGAAATAATTCTAAACTTTCACCACAGGTATTTGCCAAAAGTATTCACAAAATATATTACACAAAAATCAGAGCTAAGATCAGCTGAAATCCGCAGAATTAGACAATTTTCTCGGAGCGAAGTGAAAACACGTCCGACTCCCAATCTCTCTACATCCGGGCTCCTTTCAGCGTTGATAATGCTGAGTAGGTTGATATTATAGATATAAGCTATTAAGAAGACAAAAAGAATTATGATGCAGCAGAACAAGGGCAGTCTATCGTATTATGAAATTAGACCGGGGCCATTACTACGAAACTGTGGAGGGCCACCTTAAGGGGCAGGATGTTTTTCTCGAAATTAATTATTCACATTTATCCTAATCTGGGAGTGTTTGCGAGTATGGTGGTATACAACACTTGCCAGTTATGCATATTATTGTGGGAAATCCGCCTGATAACTTTCCCCCTACCCCATCTTTGTTTTGATCATTTTTGCCAACTCTAGCAGTATTTTCGAGAACAAAACTCAAAATTAACCCACTTAGTCTTAATAATGGACATCCATTCGGCAATATGAAGGTCGTGGTTGCTTTTCCGCTTTCCAATGATACCAGGAACGCGGGGAAAATGCAAATAAGAGATGTAACCAAGTCAAATTACTGGTAATTTTGCATTAAATTTTCTTCTAGAAACATGGGAAATGCTTCAGAAACTTGAGAAATATTTCATAAAACCTCAATAATATACATCCATTCCATCCTTTATGGACTGTAAATGGGTTATCTTGTAAAGAATAGTTCTGGCAAATGTATATCATTCTGATAGAACCTCGTTTTGCCATAATATCCACCGAAATCTCATTCCAGGGGGAGATAACTCCTGTATGGAATACAATATGCAATAACTTCAATAGTATACTAATGGACACACTGTGGATTATTTTAATCGAACTCCTGGTCTTCTCTCCACCTGCTTCCGAAAATAGCGCTTCAGGTATACCTAGGCAGTCAAAATTAAACAATCTGGCGTAATGATACATCTCCGCTCCGTAACGGAGTCTACATTAAGATAATGCATAGACTCCACTATTATGCCTTAAGGGTGCACTCTGGAGATTCTTTTATTCGGCATAAAATAGACTATGGCTCCGTTTTTCGGCCACCGGTTGTCGCAAAACCTTCAACCCAAATCACTTATATGTATATATTTTCTGAAAGAGCATGATGAAACTATTATTTTAAGATATAACACTGCTATGTTATAGAAAAATTTAACTCGAACATTCTCCTCCATGCTTGCTTCATTTTTCCTAGAAAACCCCTTAAAAATGTCGAAAAATGGTCAAATTCGGCTCCAATTTCCAGAAAAATCTGTAAGAGCGATTTTAATTAAACTTCTTACACACGTTCCCTGGTCCGGTCTCAACTTAAAAAGGCAAACAAAAGTGGGTGTCAACCTAACCGTTTTTTGTCAGATTTTCTTCCGTAAATGAGTCCCGATTTTTAGGCACACCCAAGGGGCATAACTGAGGCAGGACAAACTTTACTCCATGATCCCGATCAGCGTGTAGACGAAGCCAGCACTCGATTTGTACGTACTCGTTTGCAGCGTTGATAATGCTGAATAGGATGGCATTATAGATATAAGCTATTAAGAAGACAAGAAGAATTATGATGTAGCAGAACAAGGGCAGTCTATCGTATTATGAAATTAGAGAGGGGCCATTACTACGAAACTGCGGAGGGCCACCTTAAGGGGCAGGATGTTTTTTACGAAATTAATTATTCACATGTATCGTAATCTCAGAGTGTTTGTGAGTATGGCGGTATACAACACTTGCCAGTTATACATATTATTTTTGGAAATCCGACCGATAACTTTCCCCCTACCCCATCTTTGTTTTGATCAATTTTGCCAATTCTAGCAGGATTTTCGAGAACAAAACTCAAAATTAACCTATTTCTTCTTAATAATGGTCATCCATTCGGCAATATGAAGGCCGTGGTTACTTTTCCGCTTTCCAATGATAGCAGAAACGCGGGAAAATGCAAATAAGGGATGTAACCAAGTCAAATTATTGGTAATTTTGCACTCAATTTTCTCTTAGAAACATGGGAAATACTTCAGAAACTTGAGAAATAATTTGTAAAACCATAATAATATACATCCATTCCATCCTTTATGGACTGTAAATGGGTTCTCTTGTAAAGGAAATTTACACTGGCAAATTTATATCATTCTGATAGGACCTCGTTCTGCCATAATATCCACCGAAATCTCAGTCCAGGGGGAGATAACTCCTGTATGGAATACAGTATGCAGTAACCTCAATTGTATACTAATGGACACACTGTGGATTATTTTAATCGAACTCTTGGTCTTCTTTCCACCTGCTTCCGAAAATAGAGCTTCAGGTATAACTAGGCAGTCAAAATTAAACAATCTGGCGTAATGATACATCTCCGCTCCGTAACGGAGTCTACATTAAGATAATGCATAGACTCACTATTATGCCTTAAGGGTGCACTCCGGAGATTCTTTTATTCGGCATGGAATAGACTATGGGTCCGTTTTTCGGCCACCAGTTGTCGCAAAACCTTCAACCCAAATCACTTATATGTATATATTTTCTGAAAGAGCATGATGAAACTATTATTTTAAGATATAACACTGTTATGTTATAGAAAAAGTTAACTCGAACATTCTCCTCCATGCTTGCTTCATTTTTCCTAGAAAACCCCTTAAAAATGTCGAAAAATGGTCAAATTCGGCTCAATTTCCAGAAAAATCTGTAAGAACGATTTCAATTAAACTTCTTACTCACGTTCCCTAGTCCGGTCTCAACTTAAAAAGGCAAACAAAAGTGGCTGTCAACCTGCCCGTTTTTCGTCAGATTTTCTTCCCGTAAATGAGTCCCGATTTTTAGGCA
>JAVTVY010008456.1:0-48862 GCA_036873755.1 Hanleya hanleyi
GATTTGGTCGATATGAGCGCCTTTGCCAAACACAACGATGAGAATCGGTATATCTTGACGTGCATCGATATCCTATCCAAGTATGCGTGGGTGGTACCCATCCCGACGAAAACGGGGGCAAATCTCATAGCGGCGTTCAAAGACATCTTCAAGACCGGGCGCAAACCTTTGTATTTGCAAACCGACGAAGGCACGGAATTCCTCAACAGACCGTTCCAAGCCTTTCTCAAGAAACAGAAGGTGTTTTTCTTCCATACCTACAACGAGACCAAGGCTTCCGTGGTGGAGAGGTTCAACAGGACATTCAAAGGCCGCATGTATAAATATTTCACCTATAAGAATACAAGGCGGTACATCGATGTTCTCCCGAAACTGGTGAGGGGTTACACTCGAGCCTATCATCGAAGTATAGAGATAGCCCCCATTACCGTGACCCAACGCAATGAAGCCCAAGTCCGGCGTGTCTTGTACCCCAGGCCATCGCAGCGAACGACGAAGGCGGTGTACAAGGTCGGGGACCCTGTACGGATCAGTAAAGTCAAGGGCAAGTTCGAGAAAAGTTACTTGCCCAACTGGAACGATGAGCACTTCCTGATAAACGGCGCCTACCCCGACAGCGGCGAGTCTATGAACTGGAAGATCTCCAAGGGGAAACGTTACTGGGGACGTTTTACGAGACGGAATTACAGCCTGTTGTAAAAACACAGCAAGACTACTACACGGTGGAGCAGATTTTGAAAACGGAACGTCGACGAGGCAAACTGTTTCATTTCGTGAAATAGCAAGGTTGGCCCAGTTCCTTCAATTCCTGGGTCGCGGCCAACCAGGTGAAACGACTATAAAGCCAGACACCACTGCCGTCCTCCTTCATTCCACGTCCGACCACAGTGCTATGGACCAACAGCAGTTGCCTCTGAAGATAGCGTCTCGCAAAACGCGCAAAGCACAAGTGGGCTTTGGGGTGCTATTGCTAACCCTGCTGAGTGTGTTGTACGCAGGTGTGTTTTACGACGTAACCTATGTTAGCACGTTACTTAACCAACTGAGAACACCAGGCACCAGCGAAACCGGTCTACAGAGAGCACCAGTCGTATCCAGCCCAGTCACCACCACCACACCCCGTGTACAAGCCACAACGAGTGTAAACTCCACACCTACACCAAGTACATCCACTACGTCTGAACACCCACCGGATTTCATCCCTCACAGTGAACCGACAACGACGACAACGACCCACGTTGTACCCATCACCACCATCATCATCCCTGAACGTGAACAGACAACGACGACCGACGTTGTGCCCACCACCACCACTCCAGTTCACTCGTACGAAATCTACAAGAGCGGGTTACCACGACAACGGATACACCTCGAACCATGGACCCTCGGTGGCAGCATCCCTTCACCTGCGTCATCGCAGGACCGACGGGCTCCGGCAAAACGCACTTCGTCAGGAAGCTCCTTCAACACGCCGACAGCATGATCACTCCACCCATTGCCCGAGTCGTGCGGTGTTACGGAGAATGGCAGGAAGCGTATGCAGCAATGCCACACATCACGTTCGTGGAAGGCCTACCCAACCTGGCCGTTTTGGAACCCGACACCTTGGTGGTTCTGGATGATCTCATGGCGGAGACGGATGCACGGGTCACCCAACTCTTTACCAAAGGCAGCCATCATCGACGGCCCAGCATCATCTACATTGTGCAGAATCTGTTCAGTAAAAACAAAGAACATCGGAATATCAGCTTAAATGCCCACTACCTGGTGGTCTTCAAAAACCCGAGAGATACCACTCAACTGCTGCACCTGGCGAGACAGATGTATCCCGGCCGCACACCGCTTGCGTTGGAAGCCTTCAAAGATGCCACAACCCCTCAGCACGGGTATATGCTCTTCGACCTCAAGCAAGCCACCCCCGACCACCTTCGACTACGGACCGACATCTTTCTCGGAGAGGCCCACCACGTGTACATGCAAAAATAATGTAAACACATCCACAGTGGCGCCCCCAGCTGGGGTCTGTGTGTTTGATGATGGAGAATAATAAAAAGAATGAATACCACAGCAGGATTGACTTTGTCTGTGAGGTGGATAAAAAGAGCAGCGTTGTGGGTTCTAGCATTAGTTGTACAGGATGTCTGCGCGAGTACGGAAGCACGCTCCCACGCTCCGTGTATTGAAGACGGCCCCACCCGAGTTAGTCCGAACCATTGTACGCGGTGCGGACCCTGACCTTGTACGCCGTCTGTGCGAGATCGGGTACAACCTGTTAAAAGGCAACGTACCACTGACTCCGGCTCAGAAGACCAAGTTGGCCAAGCATAAGACAGGTCTCCGAACCCTAGTCCACAAGCGGGTCCCTAAAACACAAAAGAAAAAGGTGTTACAGAAAGGCGGCTTTCTCGGGGCCATCTTAGCACCGTTGGCCGCTTCCGTGTTGGGTCCAGTATTGGGTGGACTCTTCGGCCGACAATGAACCACACGAAAAAAATGGTGCTCGTCGAACCACGGTTCCTGTAAAACCTCCAATCACCCTACACTGCCTCACCTACGGTCAAGACCATAAACACCCTCGATGGAGAGATGCAACAGATCTTACAGAGACCGGGGTTAAGCGACAGTGAGAATTACAAGCGTCTAGTCCGTCATTCATAATCCAGCCGTCGTCCACAGAGAATATCCGCGTCCATAATCCAAAGACCTATTCCATTTCATAACAGTATATTAAAGCACCAAATTCAAAAAGACAAAAGTATACATAAACATAGGCTTGTTTCTGCAAGAGAGAAGCGGTCAATACCTTCTTCAATGATGCCGGCAAGACATCATGATGTTCCAAAATATCAAATCCGTATCGCTGATCAGTATTCTTAATCCATAATATTCGTTATAGAGTCGTCATCTAAAAATGATGTACCTTGAAAATAGCTGGGCTTTGATTGTGATAGTTCATATGAGTACCATGAGGTTCTTGAAGTACATGGGTTCATACGGCCCCTAGCCCCGGGTTAAGTGGAATTAGACACAAGTTACGAAACGTAGCGCCATAGATCTTGCACGCTACGTTCGTATTTTGCTATCAGCATGCGATATGTATCGCCAAATTTGAGAAACTTTGAGTGGAGGTGCTTGGTGGAATAGCCCTGTTTTATAAGTTTCTGCAACAATGTTTTGTGACGTTGATTAAAATCATCACATTTAACACAGGATCTAGCAAATGCTACTAAGCGAGACATGTATATGCAGGTCCCACTGGAATATTACTATCCAGAAAGGGATAGTTTACGATGTCGAAATTGTAATCATCTCTTTTGTCATAAAGTCGACGAGAGAGAATGCCCGCTTCATTTTTATAGAGGTAGAGATCTAAATAAGATGTGCCTGTAGGGCTATCTGTAGTTTCCTTCAAATCCAGTACAACGGTACAATGAGACGCTTCAACGGTACATGACGTTCATGGACCAATATAAAACCCTGTCTCCCCCAGCAACAGCACCACCACCACCACCACGTGACACACCGCCGACCTCAGCACCGCTCCAACAGCCGGGTGAGGTAGCCCCCACAGCCCCACAGTGGGTGGAAGACGAAGTGCTGAAGAGTGTACCTGCCTCGTTCAAGAAACAAGCTGGCCTGGTATTACAACGGATGAAACAGAACCCTAACATGACTTGGAATGATAAAGGCGAACTCCTGGTACAGAATCAGGTGGTCCCCGGCACCCACATGACGGATTTAGTGAATGACTTGATGCGTCAACGCAGATCGCACACGGATCCTCGAGGATGGGAGGTCTTCGCTAAAGGCTTGAAAGACATGCATGTACCACAGGAATTGGTGGGGAACCCCTACCGCTGGGCCTTTATGCAGCAAACCCAGCAATCGCCGAGTGGCCCACTACCTTCTTGGGAATCCGAATGGGAATCGGAGTCACCCCCCAAAACACCACCACAACGGGCATCTTCTTTTCGCGCCTATAAAAAAAACACCCTTGATCAAGACACCCCACATCTCCAGAGCCGTGACACGTAGCAAGTCAACGCGACGGACACGACGCCGGACACAACCGCCCAAGGCCTGGAACACCTATTAAAACCAACAGCAGCAGCAGGACAGCTCAGTCGCCATGTTTTACCTGACCCTACCCAGTAACAGTTCGCTGGATGTGTTTCCTGACAACACCGTGGCCAAGTACGTCACCCAGTTACCACAACCGTTACATTTACCTGGACGCTGGGAATGTGGCCTCGTGGATATCCAATACCCTTACTCGTGGTACAACGTGCGAGCCAATGAAGTGTGGTACGAGGTGACCTACGAAGGTAAAAACACCCGACTCACCCTGCCCGAAGGCCAATACGATACCCCCAAAGAGTTCATGGGTGGGCTGTCAAGACTGATGCATTATAAGGCGCTACGGGGGGTGACGAATACTTCAAGACCCATCAAAGCCTATCCCTTCAAGAATCACGTGGACTTCGATTACAACGCACACAACGACAAGGCACAGCTTATCGTCACCGCCAACGCCAGTGTCGTACTGAGTCCTATCCTACAGCAAATGCTGGGTTTCGATCTACAGACGTTCGCTGGTCCCACCGAACACCATGGCGAGATGCCGATGGATATGAAGTCGGGTATGTACGGACTCTACGTCTACTCGGACGTGGTGGACAACCACATCGTGGGCGATATCAACACACCTCTGTTACGGGTGGTCCCCATTAAAAAGACGTATGGAGGTCAAGTCACCCACAGTTTCACCCACATGCTCTACTTGCCCGTACGACAAACTGACATCAACACGATCACGGTGGATATAAGAGATGACACGGGACGACCGGTGGCATTCGAACGAGGAAAAGTGGTGCTGACACTTCATTTTCGACAAGCACGTGCTCCCCACTTTGCATAATGAAAGTACCTTACGAGTGCGATGCACGCAGCTATGCCGACTATTATGCCCAACAGGCCGGGGGTGGCTTTCTGGTCTTTAGCGGTGCACGCATGCAACGAGGACATGGACTGGGGAACATACTCGGCAGCATTGTGAAAACGTTTCTGCCCTTGGTGACGCGTGGGGTGAAAGCAATGGGCAAACAAGCGGTACGCAGTGGACTGGAAGTGGCCGGTGATGTCTTGGGGGGTACGGCACCCAAAGAATCCTTGAAACGGCGGGCCAAAGAAGCGGGAGGCGTCTTGGTGGCCAAAGCACAACGCACCGTAGGGAATAAAAGAGCTGCCCCACCGAGACCACGCACCAGTCGACGACCGACCCAGCGACGACGCACATCGAAGAAGACAAAGGATATCTTTTCTTAAAACATGTCCTTAATCCACGCCGAGTCCTGCCCCTCCACCAACAGTGAATTTGATTTGTGGACCGTGCCGCCCACACAAACCAGTGTCGAACAAGGATTATGGGTGGAGCATCTCCCGCTCTCCAGCATCAACGAAACCGGGCCCATCGAGTTCACCATCAGTAATGCGGATACGGCCTATGTGGATTTAGCCCATACCTACTTGTATGTGAAAGCCAAGGTGGTCAATGGAGCTGGCACCAGAATCGCTGACCAAGCAACGGTGGGCCCGACGAATCTCTGGCTGCACTCGATGTTTCAGCAGGTGGATATTTTTCTCAGCGACAAACTCATCAGTGACTCCACCAACACGTACCCCTATCGAGCCTACATCGAGACACTGTTGTCGTATGGCCGAGAGGCTAAAAATCTCAGCTGACAACCGCTTTATTCTACAAGGACACGCCCGAGCACATGGACACGGCGGACAATGGGGGATATAACAAACGGAAGGCTTTCACTGCGAACAGTGCCTCGGTGGATATGATGGGTCGACTGCATGCAGACATGTTCATGCAAGACCGGTACCTCTTGAACAAGATCCCCATCAAAATCCGACTGATACGGGCGCCTCCGACCTTCGCCTTGATGGCCACTAACGTAGAGGGGCATGCAGCGGACTATAAGATTGTCATCCAAGACGCAGTCCTATATGTCCGAAAAGTGAAACCGAATCCAGCCGTTCAATTGGGACACATGAAAGCCTTGGAAACAAAACCAGCCCAGTACCCTATCCGACGTGTGCAAACCAAAGTGTTCTCTGTGCCTGCTGGAAATATGGGCGCCAACAAAGAAAACCTGTTCCTGGGGGAACTACCCAAGCGATTGATCCTGGCCTGTGTGGAAAATACCAGTTTCAGCGGAGCCTACCCAGAGAATCCGTTTGACTTTCAACATTTCGGCATCAATTTTGTGGCCCTGCATGTGGATGGACAACAGGTGCCAGCCACGGCCTTAACACCGAACTTTGGGCGGAGGAATTTCATTCGAGCCTATCAGAGCCTGTTTACAGCCACCGGTCAAATCAACCAGGACGAAGGGAATATGATCAGTCGGGAGGACTACGCGAACGGATACACGTTGTTCTGTTTCGATCTGACCCCCACCTTAGAGAACGACCATCAGCTGGCCCTGGCCAAGCAAGGCAACTTACGGTTGGAAATCCACTTTGCACGAGCCCTGGCGACCACCGTCAATGTGATCTGCTACGCCGAGTTTGACAACATCATTCAAGTGGACAAGGCGCGCAACGTCCTGTGTGACTTCTCCACCTAACATGGATACAGACCAGATAACCACCGTGCTGGAGAATGACCCAGAGACACGTAGGGTCTTTCAAGGGGTGTTCGCCCGAGATGTGTTTCCATTAGACCGTATGTATCCTGCTGCTTACGTTCTCAACACGGACCCGATGGATCGACCTGGTGAACACTGGGTGGCCGTGTACTTGACAGAACAGCAGGGCGAATACTTTGACCCGTACGGCCTGCCACCCCTCCATCCCGATTTAACAGACTTCATGGATCAAGGCACAGAGACGTGGTGTTGGAACAGTCAAACGTTGCAAAGCCTGACCAGTGGCGTGTGCGGACAATATTGCTTGTTTTACCTGTACCATCGATGCCGGGGAAGACCCTTATCTACCATCGTACAGATGTTTGACGAGTACCCCCAGGCCGAGGACCGCGATGTACTCGTCTATGACTGGGCCGCCCATCATTTCAATGTACAAGCCCCGTTCTGGGCTTGAATTATTTCAATGTACATACGCCCGCTGTTCTGGGCTTAAGTTAATGACAAGCCCCTTGTTCTGGGCTTCAATGTACATACGCCCCCTGTTCTGGGCTTCAGTTAATGACAAGCCCCTTGTTCTGGGCTTCAGTTAATGACAAGCCCCTTGTTCTGGGCTTGAGTTTTCACGTGGTTGTTCTCACGTTGTTGTTGTTCAATGAATAAAAAAAAAAAAAAAAATGAGATCTCACCAAAAAACCCTGTCTTGTGTGTTTTATTCCTAATGCATTAATGCCCAATGTGGAGATTCAGTCAAACTGAAATCAGTGGTGTAGGATGGGACCAAAATGTAACCCATCAAGTTTAGAATGCAAGAGCACTATAGTAAAAATAGAGAGCCAATGAAATCAGCCCACAGACCAAGTACGTGTTTTTGGTCTAGGTTTGGAGCGGGCATTTCATTGAGGTACGTGTATACGGTGAGTGAAAAGACTCGTCCAACACGTATAGATTAAGTTGATGACTATAAGTTCTAGGTAACCCATCAAGGTTAGAATGCAAGAGCACTATAGTAAAAATAGAGAGCCAATGAAATCAGCCTACAGACCAAGTACGTGTCTTTGGTCTAGGTTTGGAGCGGGCATTTCATTGAGGTACGTGTATACGGTGAGTGAAGAGACTCGTCCAACACGTATAGATTATGACTATAAGTTCTATGAGCATAATGCATGAAAGTGGCTTTGAACACCGTATTAGCCAATCAGTGGCCTAGAATGGAGCCAAAGGTAACCCATCCATGTCCAGAAAAACATTACCCGGGTGTACAAGAACCCAGATGTAGGCGCGGACGTCAGCGAAAGCACACCGTGAGTACCCCAATTCGATTGGCTGATTGTTCGACCGCTGATTGGTTCTTTTTCTCGACCGCTGATTGGCTCTTTTTCTCGACCGCTGATTGGTCCAAATGGAACTGCCCATCTTTCCCAGGTTCATCTAGAATCCCCTTTTTTGTGCTCAAGCTCTGACTATGGCGATGCCGCAACATTGTCTCATTGGACATTGAACCGTCTGACCTGGAGGTGACCCTTTGACCTTTTGACCCGCGTCCGCGCGCGCACTCTGGAGGTGACCCTTTGACCTTTTGACCCGCGTCCGCGCGCGCGCGCACTGCCGGGGATGACGGGGGATGACGCGCGCGCGCGCGCGCTGCGGGGCGCTGGGGCGGGGCGGGAAAACACCCCGGCGGTTGAACATTGGAACTCTTGTGGGTTTGGAGGATGAACATACGGACGTCTAAGGGAAAAAATTGGAACTCTTCTATGTTTGGAGGTAGTGTTTAGTGAAAACCCGGAAGTGACGTCACAACCCACGTGACCTGCGTATATACTCCTGTAAAATAGAGCCGATTTTATTTCTTTGGAAGGGGCAAGGTCAATAGGACTTGCGCTTTTTATACTACTAAACTGTGAAGTAGATTACATCTTACATAGGCCTTAAGGCCGTGATATGCATATGAAGTATTCTGGGGCATGGTCAGTACTTCCAATTTTCCCTTCGTCTACTACTCGCCGATTTTTTTGATTTTTTTATTATTATTTATTTATTTATTTATTTATTTATTTATTTCCTCGAGAGCTTTAAAATAAGACCTCACTCTACCCAATCGGGCCACTAGTGCTCCACCTAGACTCCAACATGTCCACCCCGTATGGATTTATACATACTAATATCCCAGTATATGAGTGTATATGGGTCTATATGGATCTATATACAAGCCTACCCGGTACTTTCATAGTTTTTTCCATCGTATTCTACATGATCAACCTCATAGCTCATAGTAAAAGCCATAAAAAAACCCGACCACCCCTATACCCATACAGGCCAAATATAGCGGACATCATCTTCGCCTGGGAATTGGTCTAGTCCGAGTTGTCTCCCTTGCATCAAAACGTATAGATGGGACTGTGGTTTGAACGGCGTTATTATCCGGGCAAATTGACCTTGAGCAGCCATTTTGTTAGCGTTTGTTACAATTTTCTTGCTGTTTTACCGCGCCCCGGGTAGGCATACGGAGGACGATTTCACTGATCATTGTGTTGTTTTCTGAGCTGGGGAACATTCTCTGTCGCAGTTTATAACGGAACTTTCTTCCTTTCGGTGTCCGCTGGGATCAATAATGTGACGAAACTCTGCATCATTCATCGCCTGCATGTACCCGTCACACGTGGACTGTAATCGAGGGAGTGTGCTGTGTTGTGTTCGAGCGGACGCATAAATTTGTGTGATATCAGACAGGAAACGTGAAAATTGATATTCTTTCACAGATTTCGAAGTGTATACAGTTCTGGTGAGCTGAACGCAGCCTTTATGAGCAGCGATTGAACGATGATGTAGGCCACCGAACAGGTTTTGTGGAATCAACATTCTGTAACACTCCCCCCTCCCCCCTTGACTGGAGGGATTTTATCGGACATCTGCAGTACGGAACGCTATTTGTTGCATACATTCGCTTATCGTGGCAGTCCGTATAATTTGTCAATTTTTGTGTTTGGTTTCGTGAGAGAGGACGACATTGGTTTTCATCAGTGCAAAACTCCCGCCCCCCGACCCGCACCACAACAGTGAAAGCTGGTGGATGAAATTCTACTCCACGGGAACGGTAACGAATGAATGGAATATCTTACCAAACTCTCAGGTAGGATGTGGGTTTCAGGAGTTCACCGGGTGCGACAATTTCTTTATAATGATTTGTGATAAAAGCGGGTAAAACCTAATGTCAAAATCTCGTTGAAGGTCACGGAGATGTCGATTTATTGCTGATCAGCTGATTTCCAGGACAGACAGACATTATCTCGGCTCTTTTCTCTTCGAAATTCTTGTAATTTTCTCAATACAAATAAATATTTAAATTGACTCTGAGTTTTCTGTTGGCATTATTTCAGCAATATTATGCACTAAAATCTGAATGGAAAACCCAGTACACTGGAAATAAATGGATTTTTCTGGCTAAAAATACATCCAGACTACAGCTTACAGCCTTATAATAGCTCCCTGAAAATTCCAGCGGGTTTATCGAAATAAAACTTGGAAATTTTTTATACTTGGGCAATGGTACAGCGCTATACAGTGGGGAAGCATATCTTGCACTGACTGACACCGGCGGCCATCTTGTACCCATCACCCACCATCCACATGCCGCCATCTTGTACCCATCACCCACCATCCACGGCCGCCATCTTGTACCCATCACCCACCATCCACATGCCGCCATCTTGTACCCATCACCCACCATCCACAGGCCGCCATCTTGTACCCATCACCCACCATCCACAAGCCGCCATCTTGTACCCATCACCCACCATCCACATGCCGCCATCTTGTACCCATCACCCACCATCCACACACACGCCGCCATCTTGTACCCATCACCCACCATCCACCCACACGCCGCCATCTTGTACCCATCACCCACCATCCACCCACATGTCGCCATCTTGTACCCATCACCCACCATCCACCCACAGCCGACTAGACTATAAATAACGTGTAGTATGTTCCCATTTATTCACAAAATACGATTATAACGACTTCAACTTTCCAAACAACACCACAACCATGCTCTTGGGCCGAAGTAACACGCCTCAACGAACAGATTAACGGTATGAGACAAGACATGAATGTAATGGAAGCTGAGATTTCAAAACAGCAAAAAGAACGACATAAAGAAGAAAAAAAATCAAGATGCAGCGTGTGTACAGATGAAGAGAGCCAGTACGCAGTATATTGAAAAAAATGGGCGAGGGAGGGGAGGGGGAGGGGGAAAAAAAAAATATTTTTTTTATTTTAAAAAAAAGATTCATGGAGCCAAAAAAAATCTTTTTCATTTTCTGTTTTTTTTACAATTAAAAAAGGGTTTGAAAAAAGGGGTAACGGGGGGAGGGGGGGAGGATTGGTGGAAGAGCAAAAAAAATTTTTTTTGGGGGGGGAGTGGGGTCGAGTGAGGTATCAAATTGAAGCTTAGGTGAAGGGGCATCTAATGGGCTGGGTGTGGGGTTGACATATCGGCCTTCTGCGCATGCGCGGCGGCCGAAGGGTATGAAAATAGACGTTTTGGCATCTAGGGGAGCCCCTAATGGACCGATGGGGTCGAGTGAGGTATCAAAGTGAAGCTTAGGTGAAGGGGCATCTAATGGGCTGGGTGTGGGGTTGACATATCGGCCTTCTGCGCATGCGCGGCGGCCGAAGGGTATGAAAATAGACGTTTTGGCATCTAGGGGAGCCCCTAGTGGACCGATGGGGTCGAGTGAGGTATCAAAGTGAAGCATTCATGAAGGAGCATCTAATGGACTGGGTGTGGGGTTGACATATCGGCCTTGTGCGCAATTTAAAAAAAGAAAAAAAGAATGAACACTAACAAGCAATAGAATGAACACTAACAAGCATTTTTTTTTTTTTAATTTTCTACTATTTTTATTAACACAAATAGAATGAACGTATTCACAAGGGTATTGAATTTTTATATACAATTATATCTGAGTATTGAATTTTTTTAAATACAATTAACAGTAAAAAAACTCTGAATTTTTTAATACAATTATACGCTCTCAAGCCACTTCAATGAATGTGTGTAGGAATACGGTAAATCGTAATTTTTTAATACAATTATACGCTCTCAAGCCAATTCTGTCAGGAGTAGGATTCGAACCTACGACAGCATTCGCCGACCAGCACTTAATACCGGCGCTTTAGACCACTCGGCCATCCTGACTTTTACATTTGTGTATCAACAGTTATAGTTCGACATTGTTCACAAGTCCATATAAATATAGTCAACCGATAGGATGATTTCTCATTTTCGTGACGAAAAATGTGACGTTGGTCACCATTTCCACCAGCCATTGGCTATTGGGGCGTTGCAACCGGGCCCATTCCAATGGATCCAACGTAGTCAGTTGGTCGATGAGTGGCTGCAGAGAAATGGCATTCGTCACCTATCAAACACATAGGTATTATTGCTGGAATAATAATACCGCACCTGGTCCGTCTCCTTGCACCGTAAAATGTACCCGAATGTCATATTCAACTTGAACGCTGTCACCTGATCTGTGAAAATATTCTCGGCATAGGTAGACAGATACGTGAGGTCCTGCAGTCGAAAGTTATACAAGTCCAATAGAGGACGGTCACGGTGAAAACAATGGCGTATGGTAGCCCAGTGACGTTGATAAATGTCCCTGACACGCTCATCTTCAGGCAAGACTTCAACCGGAGGTACTGCTGGGTCCCAGGGAAAATCTTCTCCACGTCTCATGCTTTTCGTCTCATACAAGCGGATAGGCAAGCAGGCAGGCAGGCAAGTAGGCTGGCAGGCAGGTCAGGTCAGGTAAGTCAAATTGCAATGAATACACCCCTACCCTACAAATGGACTCCTTTTATACGTTTTTCTACAATCCGCCATCTTGTACCCATCACCCACCATCCACAGGCCGCCATCTTGTATCCATCACCCACCATCCATCGCATGCCGCCATCTTGTACCCATCACCCACCATCCACATGCCGCCATCTTGTACCCATCACCCACCATCCACATGCCGCCATCTTGTACCCATCACCCACCATCCACATGCCGCCATCTTGTACCCATCACCCACCATCCACATGCCGCCATCTTGTACCCATCACCCACCATCCACACACACGCCGCCATCTTGTACCCATCACCCACCATCCACATGCCGCCATCTTGTACCCATCACCCACCATCCACACACACGACGCCATCTTGTACCCATCACCCACCATCCACATGCCGCCATCTTGTACCCATCACCCACCATCCACACACACACGCCGCCATCTTGTACCCATCACCCACCATCCACACACACGCATGCGCACACTCCCAATTGTGACGTCACCAAAGGTTCTGCGCATGTGCA
This sequence comes from Hanleya hanleyi, assembly GCA_036873755.1. Taxonomy (NCBI): domain Eukaryota; kingdom Metazoa; phylum Mollusca; class Polyplacophora; order Lepidopleurida; family Hanleyidae; genus Hanleya; species Hanleya hanleyi. Next base: position 13,037 of record JAVTVY010008456.1, read on the forward strand.
GTGAAGCGCTATCTTATCAATTTACGCCTTATATACTACTGACCCAGCATCCTCTGGTTGCTTGTTAAAGCTACTTTTCCATATAATAAATGCTCCTTGATTCGTCTTTTATTCGCTTTAACATATAGCTATCACTATATAATTGAAATTGACAGTTATATCTCTCGGGCCGTGTGTTGGGTGCAATTGCACAAGTGTTTGCGCTTTGGCCTAAAACATTCTTGCAGTCTGACATTTCCGTACTCCTAAAACAGGGTCACTGGTTCACGTCCTCAAAATGACGAATTTCCTCGTATTCCGGGTATTGTTCCTAAATATGACTTAGTTGTCAAATTTGCATTGATTATACCTCGGGTAGAATAATTAAAACCATATCCAAGATTATGCGATGGTGGAACCACTTTGGTTTCATGTCACCGATGTTGTTTAGGGATCGACAAAACATGCACCAAAAATTGTGGTCATATTCCATGCATATACAGGTCTGTCATTAAATATTTGCACTGGCTTTAACGAAACTACCAGCCATCAAATATATACCATTCTCGTTTATTAACCAGTGAGAAGATATTTGGCTGATTGAATGGTAGTATGCTTGTCAAGTCGGAAATGTTCGAATGGTTTGTAGCTTGATGTCGTAATAACCATGTTAACAGAACGGAATTTTCAACAGTTGACATTTGTTAGTGAGGGAATTTCAATGAAAGTATCATAGGTGAGAAATTTCTCGATCCGTATCGGTCAACAATTCAATCGCATTTTGTTTAGTATATTCAATATTTGCTGGCGAGGGATTTTCATTGAAAGTATCAATCACTGTTTGTCATCGCTTTTTTGAATACAGTTTCTAATAAAATCTTTGGGCTTCGTCCAATATAGTACCTCGGTAACTTGGAATATTTGCATTTGTAGATTATATCCCAATTATTGAATATAGTTTCAAGTTTAGTTAGAATATTTTCCCTTTTATCAATTTCCCTTCAACTAAATTAATTACTGTACAGAAGAGGCAGTCAACGCTATGGTATCCTTCCGTCTTGTCTGCAATATTTTCACAAGGAGAAACGTTGGTGTATAGGTAGAATAGGCTTCTGACACTGATATAACAGTGACCAATTCTCGCGAGGAATAGATGTGGAATGGTTAATAAGGTGTATATCTGTATTGTTGTTCTCGCTATCTAGAATACGGTGGATTCCCTCTCCTCCCCATTCCGTCCTCCAAGCAGAATCAGTAGCATAGTCCGTAGTGTGAATGTATAACATTCAGTACCTGCTATGAATTTTGGGTTCCTACCTATTAATTTCCGGTTCCTGTATTTGAGTGGATGGAAATGAATTATGGGTACTACAGATTCTCTTCCAAGAACCAACAATTTTGACTGGTAAATGGCGGCCATTTGTTTTACGGAGAAAATATTCACGGTTAGCATGGAACGACCCAGCACCATCAACCATGTCTGGTAAATTTTGTGTGGCCACCACCGCTGTTGACTTCTGGGTTGCATTTAGATATGAAAGATATAACCTAAATGACTCAAACAGTATATGAAGTTCAAGGGTGTTATTATAAGTATAGAACGCGCAGAAAAACAATAATACGCAAATCACAGTAAGCTGAAACTTTACAAATATACTTTGGGACATTTTGATGCAATACAAATGCACACGTGGTGATAATCAGAAAAAAGAAATGTTGAAAATTTGTAAACTGTGCCAATTTTAGGCACACTAGTTTCAATTATGGAAAAAAATATTTTCAATTGGCGTTACACTAAAAGAAAACAGGCGCTGATAATAATCTGTTTAGAAAAAATTGTTATGAAAGGTTGTTAAAGGTACTTATATCACCAATTTTCGATACCCTGTGCGCCCACTGTAAATGAGTAAAATTGTTTTAAATGAACTGGATATTATGAAATAATGACGAACAAGACATCCTTGGTAGTTCCAGTTTTAAAGACATTTTACCGAAAGTGAGATCTTGTGTATAAGATTGGACAGAGTTCACAAATGTTTTAAAACAACTAATGACATATCTATTAAATAATACAATCTATATTATATAAGTGTAAACGTTCAACTGCAGTGGGTTGTTAATTTTAAGATATTGAAACTTAACGGAACTGAGAATTGTTGTCAGACTGAGCGAAGTTTCAGTATTTTAAAATTATTCTGTTAAAGCAGCAAAGGCCTGTTCATTGAGTTATCAGAAAGCTGTCCCACCGAATGTCGTGCCCGGATACTCACGAATTGGACGTATGACCTTTGTAGAAATTGACTTTGCCTGGATCTTCATACGTGCTATATTGTCAGGAGTGTCCATATCCGCGAGTAGGATTCGTATTAAAAAAAATATGTTTACAATATATACTGCCATTATTGTTGGTGATATTTATGGGATAATTATTCTGTTAGAGCGGACACCATGATTGGTCAAATGAAAAATAATTTACTATTGGGATGACGTCATTCCTCCCTATAAAGGACATATTGATTCTTTGTAGTGCGGATTAAAATACACTTCCAAGTAAAGGTTGTTAAAAAGTCATCCCACATATACTAGGAATAAGACGTCAGATGAAACTAGGTGAAAGATTTATCTTGTGACGTTAACATCACCTAACTAATACAAAAGTCATGTCATGAAATTGACACCCAATAATTTACGAGTAAGAGACAGGTAATTACAAAATATCGATTTTCGAACGCATGTCACCTACTTTCCCCGTCAGGATAAAAACAGAATGAAGCTATTTCTGTCTGGCTACAACAGTTATTATTTCTCAACGATGATTGCAGAGGGCAAGGGTTTAAGGGAGCCATACATATTTAACAAATAAACAACTTTAATTTCCGAAAACGGCGGATGGATTGATCGTAAACCAAGCTTTCTCCGAGCCGATTTTCACTTGATGACTCATGTTATGTAGCCCGCATCACAACCGTATAAGACAGAGTTCGCTTTTATTGATTAAAATTTGAGAAACACGGGAATAGTCTAACGGATAGTTAGTGTGAACAGGCTGATATAGACATAGCGATATTTCTTGGTTTAATCATGCAATCTGAAATAATCATTTTTGACGACAATGAATAATTTTATCTCTAGTTCTTAAACTTGGGTATGTAATAGCTAACTCAATTTATGTTACCTTTAATCTTACCTCAGTACTCAGGAGATATTCACAGAAAACTCAAATAGCAGTAATCTGTAGTATAGTCACGGGATTTAAACGCTGTTTGACCTACTTATTTTTTTTCCCCGTGTAAAATTTAAGGGAGTTGTCACGTGGCGATCACGTGGTCAAGGCATGTACTGACTTGTTCTAGGCTGTGCAGTTCTGCAATGCAGTAGTGATCTTTGACCTACATCCGGGACCTTGTCAACATCCGGAAAGTATACATAAACTGATGACGTCATCACGATAGTACTCCACACATGACGTCAGATCGCGCTTGACCTTGGAGCGGGGTTTCCCAGTGGGGGTTTTTCCCCCGGGCCCGCCCGCCCGCAGCGCGCAGGTTATCCGGCCGCATGCGGGATCATCGGAAGTGCGCGGGTTATCCGGCCACACGCAGGTGATATTACATCAAAATATTATATTGGTTCTACGTGTCATATTTTAGATATATTAAAAATCACTCCACATATATATATTATTATATTAAAATATATGAATGTAAAAATAAATACTGGTAAAAATTAATACCTTTTTCTTCCAAAAAATAAAATAATAATAAGGAAAGACAATAATATTAAAAAAAAAAAAATCCGGCGCGGGTGGGACTCGAACCAAGGACCTATCGATCAAGAGCTCGGCGTCCAATCCACTCAGCCAAATTCCGGTCTGGCTTCTAGTGTGTTCCATTAAAATTGTCTTTGATTTCTTTTTTTAAAATTATTGTGCTAATCCCACGATAAAAACATGCTAAAACATAACTCAGGCCAACCCAACGATAATGTACGATCCAGCACTACGTAAACAATCAACTTTTTTGCTATAAGGGGGTTCCCGAATGTAAATGATGACGTCATGACCATAATAACATAGGAGTATAATGCAGGAGCTAGCAAAAACGCTTATTTCTACGTGAAATTAAAAGAACGTAGCCGGAATAAAAGTAAGCTATCATTCTATGACATACAAATTCATGTTGTCAAATTATATCTAAACGCGTTCTTTGTTCCTGGCGAACGAAAATTGTGTGAGGCAAAATGCAACGGTGTTCAGTCACCGCGCGTGAATTTCTGGTCAGTTCATGAAATGTGAACAGACTTTCATTACTCATTACTCTGCCTCTCCCTTCACATTAATGCTACAAATGTTCTCCGATATGTCGTATTACAAGCGTCTAGTCCGTCATTCATAATCCAGCCGTCGTCCATTAGAGAATATCCGCGTCCATAATCCAAAGACCTATTCCATATTCCATATAACAGTATTAGCACCAAATTCAAAAAGACAATCATAGTATACATACACATAGGCTTGTTTCCTGCAAGAGAGAAGCGGTCAACAGTTTTCAATGATGCCGGCAAGACATCATGATGTTCCAAAAATATCAAATCCGTATCGCTGATCAGTATTCTTAATCCATAATATTCGTTGCAAAGTCGTCATCTAAAGAATGATGTATCTCAGTCATCAGTCTCTATCCGTGATGAAAACCAATAACATGTGCGTTGTTGTTGTTGTTGTTGTCATTGTTTATTTTCAGTCATTTCTTGTTTCCAAGACACATCACCCTACATGTATGCGGATATCTTCTATGTCTTTTAATTCACTTCTAATACATGAACTATAACCTATGAGTCGTCAAATCAACCGAACAAAGGGGGGCGTGGCCCTTTACCAGGGCAGGGCAAAGGACTAACTGGGATATATATCCCACTTGGGATAAAATATCCCACTTTGGATATTTTTTTTTGTACTTCCATATTTTCAAGCTGGCATATTCTCCTAATTATTCTGCTTGTTTAAAAACACACAACAGTGGTGAGTTATGGACAGTATACTGCAGCAACAACACGATAAAATAATGCACGTATGATCAGAGAGAATAACTTCGGCGAGAAAAAGTCTGCAAAATTATACAATCGCATTGGCAGTTTTGTGAAGTAAATTCTATCTTGTATTTGTGCTGTACATGCCGAAATTCGCCATTGCTGTTTAGTATGAAACTCGGTCAAAATGTCCCAATTAGGATATATCCAAACTTGGATTTAATATCCCAAGTGGGATATATATTCCAGTTAGTCCTTTGCTCTGACCTGTTTACATGCATAATCTTGAAATTATTTTTTTCTTCTCCAAATTCATATGCATGCCTGGGTCTGGAAAAGTATCCACGAACTTCCACTGACATATAATGTAGATGGCAAACTTATCTCTTAGTCTGTAAAGCCCAAATTGTATGAAAATTCAATGCAAGCATATACAATATTTACATGCAAAATTCATATTTACTTTTGAGTCTAATATTTTCATGGCACTGTAAATGCATTGAAGAAATTCCACCAACATGTCCCATAACACTTCCACGTAGGACTGGTTCGCTCGGTGTCAGTATAATGTGACTGAGTGGGGTGTCATGTCTGCCTACGGCATGATATTTCAGTGGGACAGCACTATAAAATAGCAGCATTAGATCTGCTCTGTTACAAGTAGGTTCCCCTACCTCTTCTCCTCCCCTCCCTTCCCTTCCCCGTCGTGATATAGCTGAAAAAATGTTGAAAGCGACGTTAAACCCTATTCACTCACTCACTCCACGTAGTGTGTGGAATCGAAACTCTGCGAATAATCAACGTGGAATTAGAATTTAGAATTGAACCGTTAATAAAGTTGGTACATGTATATTTCAATAATTCATAATTCTTTAGCCTGTACATGTAATCTGTCAATGTACATGTCCCATTCGCTACATACCAATGCTCTGATTCTTCTAGGCACTAAATCATTGGAAATGCAGTGACGCCCGTCAATGACCGTGGTTACGCCCTAGCATAACGCCTTGACGCCATGATATAGACCGGAGAGAGAACAACAACGATGAGAGAAAAACAACAACAACAAGGATGAGAGTTGAACCTACAGTACTCGCTGATTGGCTGGACCTCACCAAGAGCAAGGTCGTTGAAACAATCCGCCATATTGACAGAAGTACTCTTCCCCAAGCAAAACAAGTTCTGAGAAACCTCAATTCGCAAGAAGTTCTAGCAAATCTCCAGAGTAAATTCGTCATAGTCCCAGCAGACAAAGCTCCGAATAATATAATATTCATATGTAAATATTACTATTACCAGGTGCTGGTTAAAGAATTGAGTGTAGACATATCTTCATCAAATACGTCTACTTACTCCCAAACTGCATTTACTCTGGAAGATTTATTTAACAATCACAAAAAGTTTCTCAGGGAAAGAGGTATTTGTCTTTCAACCAATCATAACGACATACCAAAACTATACTGGACTCCCAAAATGCATAAATCACCATACAAAGCTAGATTCATAGCTGGTTCTAGAAGCTGCACCACCAAGCTTCTTTCAACCCTATTGACGAGGGCCCTTCAGGAGGTAAAAGCATTTTGGGAAAGGTATTGCGCCACTATTTCTAAGAACTCTGGCGTTGAATGTATGTGGATATTGAAAAACTCAAAATGTCTTACGGAAGAACTTGATGCTAAAGGTCACATACCGTACAGACATGTATCCACATGGGATTTCTCGACTCTCTATACTACAATCCCTCATCAGGACCTTATTGACCGTATAAGTTCATTAATAGTATCTGTGTTCAAGAAAACTGATCGTAGATATATTAATGTCGGAAGCCATAAAGCATTCTTTAGCTCGACTACATACAAGAGATATTATTCATGGGATGTTTCTTTGTTTATAGAGTTGCTTGAATTTCTCATTAAAAATATCTATGTGAAATTTGGCAACACAATATATCAGCAGCATATAGGTATTCCAATGGGTACTAATTGTGCACCCCTGTTGACTGACCTGTATCTGTTCTCTTATGAATATGACTATATGCAGGCGCTTTCAAAAACCGATCCATTCAAAGCCCGTTCCTTCTCATTCACCAAACGCTATATAGACGATCTTCTCGCTGTGGATAACCGCTATATAAATGAGGCAGTGAAGGATATATATCCACCTTCACTGGATTTGAAGGAAACTACAGATAGCCCTACAGGCACATCATATTTAGATCTATATCTCTATAAAAATGAAGCGGGCATTCTCTCTCGTCGACTTTATGACAAAAGAGATGATTACAATTTCGACATCGTAAACTATCCCTTTCTGGACAGTAATATTCCAGTGGGACCTGCATATGGCGTATACATATCTCGCTTAGTAGCATTTGCTAGATCCTGTGTTAAATGTGACGATTTTAATCAACGTCACAAAACATTGTTGCAGAAACTTAAAAACAGGGCTATTCCACCAAGCGCCTCCACTCAAAGTTTCTCAAATTTGGCGATACATATCGCATGCTGATAGCAAAATACGAACGTAGCGTGCAAGATCTATGGCGCTACGTTTCGTAACTTGTGTCTAATTCCGCTTAACCCGGGGCTAGGGCCGTATGAACCCATGTACTTCAAGATCCTCATGGTACTCATATGAACAGTCACAATCAAAGCGTGACTGAGATACATCATTCTTTAGATGACGACTTTACAACGAATATTATGGATTAAGAATACTGATCAGCGATACGGATTTGATATTTTTGGAACATCATGATGTCTTGCCGGCATCATTGAAAACTGTTGACCGCTTCTCGCTTGCAGGAAACAAGCCTATGTTTTTGTATACTATGATTGTCTTTTTGAATTTGGTGCTAATACTGTTATATGAAAAATGGAATAGGTCTTTGGATTATGGACGCGGATATTCTCTAATGGACGACGGCTGGATTATGAATGACGGACTAGACGCTTGTAATCAATCATTTTATTCTCCCCTCTATCATAACATACCCATGCCGGGGAAGTCGCGTTGGGTATGTTTACAATTCAAGAAGTCACTTGTCCAATCAGAGGCCACCATTTGCATCTGTCATATTCGTTCTTACCCGTTAGATGTATTCTCGGCTGTCCAATCAGAAGTCGCCATTTCAGAAAGTTTCATCTTTGCTCGGTGTGACCTAATATGATTCTTACTCATTCATTCATCTGTCTGTACATATGTTAGAAGTCTCTCTTTCGAGATAATTGCGGCCATATTTTTCCATACAAGGAAAAAACGGCCTTTGGTGGCAAAGATCACACCCGGCCAAGGGTACACCTCCAAGGCAGGTCAGGCATCGTTGGCGATGGTAGCGGACATCTCCGGGCTCTCCCCTGGTTGAGCTGTAGCCCACACTGAAGAAATCATCTATCATTTCCATAGTTATGGGTGGATATCTTTTGGTAACTCTTTTGGGGAGTCGAGCGGGAACCGGCACCTTTTCGTCAATCTTCAACGATTGCTCGTCTGCCTTGGAATTGGCTGGCTTCTCCATTTGATCGGGTCTGGTACAGGTTGTGAGAATGTACATCTAACATGCGTGTTTCCGTATTTATAGTTAGAGGGGAAGAGGAGAAGAAGGAGGTGACCGTCCTATCGACCAATCATGCCATAATATAGACAGATGAGAGAACAACATCAACAACAACAAGGATGAGAGATCAATCATTTTATTTTCCCCTCCATCATAACATAACCACGCTGGGGGAGCCGCGTTGGGTATGTTTACAATTCAAGGAGACTCTTGTCCAATCAGAGGCCGTCCTTTGGCGCTGTATCTGTCATATTCGTTCTGATCCGTTAGATGTATTCTCGGCTGCTCTTGTCCAATCAGAAGTCGCCGTTTCAGAAAGTTCCATCCTTTTGTTCTAGTCCTCGTCGAGCAGTTCAGGATATTGTCTGGGCAGCATGTCTTGAAACAGTTGTTTGCGCATTGCGCATTCTGATCGCATTTTCTAGGGCCTCGGTGGGTTTTAACCCCATATCCTCTTCAAAAGACGCTTGGTCTTCATAATGGATCTGTGCGTGGGGTCGACTTTCATTTCAAGGGGCAGCAGGTTATACCGTTTATAGATGGCCATGGCTGTTTTCCTGATGCAGGGCCGCATTTCGGTGTACGCCTCTTGTAAGTTATCCTGTTCGCCGTCTTCGATTGCCGCAGCATAGCTACGAATAGCTTCATGCACAATACTATCCCAGAAGGTAGGCTCTGCCTCACTTTCCTGGGATGTAGGCTGACTATCTGAGGTCAAGCTCTCCGTATCAGTAGATAGACTGTCAGCAATCTCAGTTTCGGTATCAGTCGATACACTCTCATCCGCTTCCTCAGTGGGCTCCTCGGAGTCTGGATGGAAAGTCTTCTGGTGTCGTATCATATCGTAATGCCTGGTGAACGTGCGTTCGCACTCAAAGCAAGTATAAGCCATGTTGACGGTTGAACGTAGACTGTGCGTGTTTTGGGGAATACACTTGCTTTTATAGACAGTAACGCCCGTCAACGCTTAGCTTAACGCTTCAACGCCCTCGAGAATGCAAGGAAAGGAGATAGAAGGCCTCCGCGACACTCGGATGAATCACCATCGGCTCTTCAATTTGGGGCGGCGGATCGATCTCCATGGGTTCTTCCATTCGAGGATGCATTCCCATGGGAACTGAAATATCCGATCTGGAGAGTGGCGAGCGTGATCCGTGTATGACACTATGGTGACGTCTCAATTGACTGGGATGCTAAAAGACTATATCACACTCTGCACATGTGTGCGTGCAGGGTACTTCATGGCGTACACGTGTGTGACGACGTAAACTGTCCAGGCGATGAAAGAGCTTCGAGCAAGTCGTACACGTGAACATTGTTGTAGAGTGTCTGCTGAATGGAACGTCGACTGTACGTGTTTTGGGAATACACTTGCTTTTATAGACAGTAACGCCAGTCAACGCCTAGCTTAACGCTTCAACGCCTCTGATTTTCTTGACATTTCATGGAATTGACACTAATTCATCGAAATGGAGTGACGCCCGTCAACGCCCGCTGTTACGCCCGTCTCCATACCTATCTCAACGCGTTATGCATTGTCGATCATCACTGAACGTTGATGTTGGAGGTTGAAGAAGATACTTTCCTGTCTCCAGCTGGGTCTCCATAAATGTTTGAAATGCCTGATGCACGGGTAGTTGTGTTGGTATCCTCATTGGGTGCTATCTGTTTCTTATGCAGCAGAAGGCATACGCGTTGATCCCACCTTGCGCTGCATCAATAATAGCATCGACATTGGCTTGACGTAACGCTTTGGCTAGAATATCGTCGTTGTCGGGTTCAAACAAGCTGGACTCTGCAGTGCTCATGGTGAAATGAGGGGACAGGTGCCGTGTGGTCTATTTATAGTGAGACGCTTTTGATCTTAATGATGCGTTCGAACAAATGTTTCTTTTGTGCTATTGCTCTGACATACGCCGCTTTCCAGTTCATGCCTGAGGTTTTCAACATCGACGCTATTCTTTCGATTTCCATATGGACCGGGTCCTTGTCCAGCAATTTTATATGGGTCAACAAGTCGGCATACTGCTGACGCAAAACCCGTCGTAGTCTGGGTGCCAATCTGTTATGGGCTAACGTTGTGGCTTCCTCTTTCGAATGCCCTTTGTGTAGAATCTTGTTTCCCATCATCTTGTTTCCAACATCTTACCCATCTCGTCGTCCATACTTTCTTTGAACAAATCCTTCCATAGCCTCGAGTTCACATTATGTTCATTCTCTTGTACGGATTTGGGTTGGTCCTTCACGGTTGGGTGATATTCCGGGACTAATGGTATGAAGGGGGCTCGCTGTATGGGGGCGAGCTGCTGCTGCTGCTCTGGCAGATGTGGACTCGGTGGATGGTGTAGGGGCTGTGGTGATGCCTCGCCGGGAAACAGGTGAGTCGTCAGCCGACGATCTTCGGAGGTGTGGGCTTTTAAATCTACGAACAGGTAGCCGTACGGACGTCTTGTCGCTCATTGAAACGCCTGCATGAAATGGTCGATGTTCTGAGGATAAATTCGACTACCAAACACACGGATTTGTGCTCTGTCGATGGGATTGGAGAACAACACAATGTATTGGCAGTTCAAGGCAATATCTCTGGACGCCTTCCCTTGAGGAAAGAGATTCTGAGTCAAATAGATGACGGACAGATTTCGATGATGGGACCCTTTGGTGAACAGGTCGGCGATTTTCGAATTGTCCTTGGCCGCACTCATCAGATCATCTAGCACTACCACGTTGGTCTGCTCGGGGTCAAAGTAATACGGTTCGTCTATGTCGTGAAGAATTCCTGGGACGAAACTCACATTCTGTAACCTTGTAGTTTCGTAGGCGGCCGGATAACCCGCGCAGGCGTGCGGGCGGGCGGGCCCGGGAAAAACGCCCCACTGGGAAACCCCGCTCCAAGGTCACGCGCGATCTGACGTCATGGGTGGAGTACTATCGTGATGACGTCATCAGTTTATGTGTACTTTCCGGATGTTGACAAGGTCCCGGATGTTGAAGGTCAGTACATCCCAGGGTCCATACATGCATTGCAGAAATGCAAAGCCCAGAACAAGTCAGTACTTGCCTTGATCGCCACGTGACCACCCCGGGTCAAGTACCCGGATGTAAAAGTACCCGGATGTAATAGATCCGGATGTAGGTCAAAGGTCACTACATGTATTGCAGAACTGCACAGCCCAGAACAAGTCAGTACCTGCCTTGATCACGTGATCGCCACGTGACAACCCCCTTAAATTTTACCCTGGGGAACAAATAAGTAGGTCAAACAGCGTTTGAATCCCGTGACTATACTACTGTCATCTAGATAAAAACGAAAATGAACTCTGTTGCCCACCACTGTTAACCTTGCTCCCGTAAGGAAAACACAAGACTCCATGATACTAACTTTACCTGATGACATTATGCTTCGTGCTATCATTGACTGTAAGTATATGTGCTGTCTAATACAAGCATCACATCCCACATTACACATTCATGAAGAATTTCCACATCCATAATCGAAAAAACATACTTCGTCAAACAATACGAAAGCACCAGTCTCCAAGCAGGCATAAATTAAAAATACATATAATCATGAGCTCAATTCCAGAAAAAGAGAAACGGTCAATAGTTTACAATGGTGCTGACAAGACATAGTGACATTTGCATAATGAAATCCCCCTGTCACTGATCAGTATATTTTAAGCCAAAAGAGTTTTCCGTGTCCATTGGTTTGAAAATCGTGAGAACTACATGTAGCACATAGGAGGATTGAAAGTGGGCGTAATGTTTTGCTTCCTTGTTACTTTTTCAACTTATTTTACCATATATTAAATGTTCCTTCATTAGTCTTTTATTCACTTTAACATTGTCTGTATATAAGATAAATGCTGCTCAATATATAATTAACAATTACATTTCTCTGGCTGTGCAAGCCTAATTTACTGTTGGGTGCAATTAATTGCGGAACTGTCAATGCTTTGGTCTATAAGACATTCCCGAAAATGCTACAATATAAATCACGTAAGTAGGAAAGGTATCGTGTTCCGGGTTTTGTTCATAAATGACTTAAGTAGTTGCCAAATTAATATATAACCCGAAGTTATGCGACAATGGAAGCACTTTAGTTTCATGTCGCTGCTGTTGTTTCCTGATCGATTGAACATATATCAAACTTTGAAGTCATATTCCAAGCCTATACAGGTGTCTGTCATCAGATATTTTCACTGGCTGTATCGAAACTACTAACCATCAAACTATTATAGAAGATTCTACAACTTTTTCGTCCATTTGTCAGTTATCTTATTGATCACTGGAGATCTATTGATCATTGAATATATATTGTTCGCTGGAGCACTATTGATGAAAGCCTTCCAGCAGAAGATAACGAATAATAGAGAACAATAATGGTCAGTGATTAGGATTTTATCCAAAAAACAGCATCATGTCTTGCTGACATCAATCAAAACTGTTGGCCGCTTCTCTCTTGCAGGAATCCATTTTGTGTTTTTATTATTTTTATTTCATATTCATTAGGAATTGGTGCAAACTGTCATACCAAATAGGACTTTCGATTGTTGACGCTGAAATTCTTTGGACCATAGCTCCAGATATAAGAGAATAAGCAATATTTCAAGGACATGAAAGAAACCCATCCCATGCATGATCACTCCAGGTTGAGGACCAGTTTTGCATAAACTAACCCCAAAAATGTCCCCAATGGGTGATAATTCAGCAAAATTGTACTCAGCTCATCCTCGGTCCCCTCTGGTCGATTACGTATGTTTTCTTTGTTTATTTTCCATGGCATAGACGATAGACGATGTGCCATGGTGTCATTAAAATGTGCAGACTTTTCAACAATGGGTGAAATCCGAGTGGCAAATCCGAGTTATATAACAGAATAATCGGTGGTACACGAGTATTCAAATGATGGCATGCGAATTCGTGAAAATTTGCCTTCAACTCTGGGAAATATGGGACACCTCCACGACTTGGCAGTTTTTCAACTGAGAGTACATAATTATGTTACATCATTCCACCTACACACGAGGATAAATGAAAGCAAACAAACAGCTGTTCTGACTTTTTAGCACCATGCCAACAAAGCATCGCATTTCTTTATTTTCTAACTTATAAGTAAAGCAGGAAACGCCAGAAGTGTTTAGGGAACCGTCTGTATGGGCATCTAGGGTTTTTTTACTGGAGCATTTAACACAGTCACCGTTCATCAATTACCCGGGTACTATTATATAACCTTAACACTGTTGTGTCTGGATACCATCATTCAAGGGGTGTACCAAAACTTCTTTGATGACAGAGCAATTTGACAAATTAACAGTTAACGATTACCCTTCGCGAGATTTCGCGAAAGACTGTCTAGGTATGCTAGAATTCAAGGTAAAATCAGTACAAAACGTGCCGAGATGCAAATAGATGACTGCCGAAAGTCATTTGTAGGTCAAAATCATCTTCCAGTTCAACGATCAGCAATAGCCGTAATCCAAATATATGTTGGATCGTACTGCGCTATAAAGTAACATTCCCTATGTACTTGTCCCCACCTTCATGAATGCTAATATTGGAGAAGCCATTGCATCCGGCGTAAACTGTTTATCTTAGTATCGATTGTTAGATCGTGTGAAGATTTTTCCATCATTTAGAAACAATGTTACGGCAAATTTATGAAAAAGGCTATTTCATCAACAGAATTCGCCTCAAATTTCTCAAATTTGTATAGGAGTATTACAAAAGAAAATCTTTAATGTGCTGTTTTGTAGGTCACTGCTCCTAGAAGACTATCAGAAAAAACCACTTCGATTAAGCTGACAACGCATACAAAAACAGAATCCAGCATTACCCATTAGTAGCAAAAATCTTTTAACATTTACTTGACAAAATTTATAGCAGAACGATTGTCAAGATCGACCTTTGGTTCATCCACAACGTTTGTTTCATCCGTATGTAATTCGTCTTCATTTAATGCATTTGGAGAGCCACAGCTCCGTTATTGATGACATGGGGATTCTAACGTTTAGAGATGCTTCCGTATTCTATTTACTAGCGTAAAACCCGTACTTAAGACAAGGAAAAAGCAGATATGAGCATGGGCACTACAGAAAATAAGTATATATGCGATATTGCTCAGCTTGGAAAATCCTATTTATTATTCAGATATTAATATTTGTTATTTCATACATTTAGGACAGAAATATAATTGGAATCGAGACATTTATAATGGTTTACAAAGTTCAGCAATATATATGATGTCATATCCAATCTCGATTTTCATTTGTAGTATTTGTTTTCTTTTTTCAATTAACAACCATGGTGAATTTACATTACAGAATTAAGATAACCAATGTGATCTGTAGCCACACCCTCCACCAACACTTCGGCACCCTCCAACCAGTCAAGCCCCTCTCTGCTGTTCACTAATGGAGTATTCGGCGTCTTTGGGGAATGGCAATCTAAACTCGTTCGGTTTTGCACTTCGTAGCTATAGATATATTGGAACTCGTTCTCTAGTCAGCCTGCTCAACTGTTTTCCAGGACATTTAATGGCTAATGCCAACTGCATAGCAAAAGATCATATTTCCATTTCCATAAGTACGAAATGCAACTTGTTCCGGGTTTTATTCATAAATAACTTAATTAATTGTCAAATTTGCATTGATTATACCTGGGTTTGAATATATAATACTATAGCCATGGTTATGCGACAAAGGAACCACTTTAGTTTCATGTCATTGCTGTTGTTTACGGATGTATTGAATATACATCAACCTTGGATTCCAAGCACACCAACCTTTGGATTCCAAGCTTACACTGGTCTTCAAATATTATGGATTAAGAATACTGATCAGCGATACGGATTTGATATTTTTGGAACATCATGATATCTTGCCGGCATCATTGAAAACTGTTGACCGCTTCTCTCTTGCAGGAAACTAGCCTATGTTTATGTATACTATGATTGTCTTTTTGAATTTGGTGCTAATACTGTTATATGGAATATGGCTATAGGTCTTTGGATTATGGACGCGGATATTCTCTAATGGACGACGGCTGGATTATGAATGACGGACTAGACGCTTGTAATTCCATTAGATATTCACTGACTTTAACGAAACTACTAAGCAGGAAAGTATTATAGAAGATTCTGCAACCGTTTCGTACACTTGTCAGTGATATCACATTGATATTGATATCACTGGAGCACTATTGATGAAACCGTACCAGCTGAACACAAAAAATACAGAAGGGCAATCAGAATCAAAGCGTGATTTAGAAATTCATTTGGATAAAGAATACTTGTCAGTGTTTAGGATTCTATATGCAAAGAACAATCTCATATCTTGTTGGCATCATTGAAAACAGTTGACCGCTTCTCTCTAGGAAACCATCTTGAGCTTTTGTTATTTTTATTCCATACACATTTGGGATTGGTGCTAACTGTCATACGAAATAGGTCTCGATTATTGACGCGGAAATTCTTTATGGACAACTGCAGAATTGAATGTCGGATCTGACGCCTGCTATTGATGAAATATATGAGTGGAGCATAGCTTGGGATATAACAGAATAAGTAATATATTGAAAAGTACATCAAAGCAGGAAGGTTAGTTATTTGTGTTGGATACGAAAATAAGCCACGCCGTGTACGACCCCGCCACTTTGAGGGACAAAGGACCTTGTATCCTTAGATGGGTAAATGATCCCAGGTCAGGTGCAATACAGAAGTACCAAAATCAAATACTTCCACTACAAGAAATTGTTCAATTGGCATGAAGTACAATATTATATTGTATACTTAGAAAAAATTCAAGGCACTGAAATTAACAGGGCCCCAAATTAGTGCATTTGTGCAAAATAGTTGATTCTGATGTGAAAACAATTCCTATTGTTCTCTGTAAACACATGAAGATAAACGATAACCAGAACCAGATTTGGTCTACGACTGCTGTATCAAGCTGGTTCTGGTTATCGTATATCTTCACATGTTAAAATATGAGGTTTTTTACCTCAAAACTGGCGATTTTCCACGAATGCACTATTTTATTTTTGGCACTTCTACCGCACATGTTCTGGGGCCATTTATCCATCTAAACATACGTGGTCCTTTGCATAAACTAACCAGAGAAAAGTCACCAATGGATGATAAATTAGCAAAATTATACGTTTTCTTTGTTTATTTTCCATGGCATAGACGATAAAACAAGCCTGTGACGTAGTGACATTGCATCGCAACAATGAGTAGATGAATTTTCAACAATGGGTTTATACTATATGGGATATCAGAGTGTTACATCAGAATAATTGCTGGTGCAATTCAAATGATAGTATGCGAATTCGTGGGAAAATTACCTTCAACGCTCGGAAATACAGAACCATATACATCCACTTGGCAGGTTTTCAACTGACAGTACATAACTATGTTACATGATTCCGCCCACACATAATAAAAGCAAACAAACGAATTGGATAAAGCTGTTCTGAGGTTTTAGTATCCTGCAAAGAAAACATCGCATATCTTTCTTTTCTAACTTTTATGTAGACCAAGAAAAGCCAGATATGTTCAAGAAACCGTACATGAACATTTCACCCAGTTACCTTCCATCAATTATCCGAGTACAATTTCATAACCTTAACACTGATGCGTCTGGATACCATCATTCACGAAGTGCACTAAAGATCTTCTTTGACGACAGAAGAAAACAATCACGTTGGCTAATTAGCAGGTAATGAGTGCCGTTAGCAAGATTACGCGAAAGACTCTCTAGGGATTCTACAACTCAAAGTTAAACCTGTTTGAAAACGTGCCGTTAGGCAAATAGGTAACGATTTAGTCCATTGAATGTTGATTCGTAATGTAATATAAATT
Organism: Hanleya hanleyi; assembly: GCA_036873755.1. NCBI lineage: Eukaryota > Metazoa > Mollusca > Polyplacophora > Lepidopleurida > Hanleyidae > Hanleya > Hanleya hanleyi. The sequence continues at coordinate 30,457 of JAVTVY010008456.1, forward strand.
CACTTTCCATATACGAATTACAACACATATAAGAGAAGTGGGAAGAGGTGCCGACATACTGGCAGAGCCACATGACTTCACAGTATAATCTTCCGGTTAACCTATTCTAAAGCACATACCAAGAATCTAACGATTCGTGATATGTGTTGTATATCACACAAGAAAATCTTTAATGTGCTGTTTTGTAGGCCACTGATCCTGGAAGACTAAAAAATGACCACTCCAACTAGCAACACATAAAACAGAATCTAGCATTGCCCATTAGTGGCAAAAATCCTTCAACATTTACTTGATAAAATATTTAGCAGAACGATATCAAAGACTTTTAGTACATCAATAACGTTGTTTCATCCGTATAGAGACAATTCTGAATTCTATTTACTAGCGTAACACTGGTACCTCGGACGAGAAAATAGCAGATATGAGCATGGGCACTGCAAAAGATAAGTATATGTTAGCTTGGAATATCCGTATCAATATCATGATATTCATATGTGTTATTTCATAGATGTACAACAGAAATATATTTGGCAGCTAGACGTTTATAATGGTTTATAAATTTGAGAAATCTCTTTGAAGTCCTCTACAATATCGATTGCCATTTCCAGTATTTGTTTTTTTTCAATTAACTTTGGTTAATTACAATGTACATTACATAATTTAAATAGCGAATGTGATATGTATCCACCGCCTCCGCCAACACCCTGGCACCTTCCCGTCAGTCAAGCCCCTGTGCGCTGTCCACTAATGCAGCCCTCTGCCTCTCTGGGGATCGGCATTCTAATTTCATTTGGTTTTTCACTTCGTAGCTCTAGACAGTTTGAAATTTGTTCCCCACTCATACCGTTTAGCTGGTCCCCATAACATTAACTATCTTATGCCAACCACATAAACGAAAGGCCATATTTCCATGAACGTGGCTTCATCTGTTAACGATTTTGACACATTCCAGTTGAAATTGTCCCAAGAACAGTTCCAGGGGATGTAACTCTTTAGCCAAATAGAATCATAGTTTTCTCCCTTATATATGACTGACCTCTTTAATATGTGCATTTTCTTTTTGGGTCACCAATGGGCTTTGGATGAACTTTTTTCTTTTTTTCTTTCGACCAAAACTGTGGCTGTACGATGAAAATAAGCAAACAAACAGAGATGGTTTGATAATTTATCGTGAGACTATATAAAATTTACCATCTTCAATGATTTGGAAATGGCAGCTCATGTCGTCTCTCTAAATGACCGTTCCATTCCAAGGTCTGTCGATTATTGAATTCTGGTGGATTGGTGGACTATTGCCTGCCGACTGCAGGAATCATACACCCATATGTCTAGCATGAGCGAGATTGTTGCACTGCTTCACCTTTTCGTGTAATGACTTAAATTTATGTCAAAAAGTGGATTTTACATGTCCGGGCAGCTACCTATGCATATAGGTATCTACGCATTGATTATGACTTGACGTATATATTGATATATAATTTGTATCTGTCGAGACTGTTGACAAATAAGTAACCGGAAAAATCGTATTTACGTCTAGTAAACGTTGGCGGATATGACCGTGATCCGATGCCATTTTAGTACCTCAGACGTTAATTTAGCCACGTTACAGGTACACCGAACCCCCTCCAGGCATTTGGTATCGACATTACCCGTATCCTTTACTCCTTTGACGTAAGTTGTGGTTTGGAAGCGGGCGATATTTAGTGCAAAGCCATCAATTCTGAATATTGATGATTATCTATTGCTCGTCAATGTGGACAGGGTTTGTACGCCATTCTGAAGGTTCCTGATTATATATGTATAGGAATGGAGGCACCTGACCCTACATTCAGTCTGAAATCCTCGTCTACATTTTCGCTTAAATTATTGATCGAAATACCCTCCCACTTCTCTCTTGCATGAAACCATCTTGTGTTCATTTAAATTTCATGGTATGCATGTTTGGAATTGGTGCTAACTCTTGTAGAAGACTGAAATTCTGAATGTTGAATTTGAGGCCTGAACTATCTGTATCTGTTCGCTAGCATCCAATTCGATGTACAGGTATGAAATATCAAAGGAAATTAAATAAACTCAAACTAGCTTCTCGAAATGTAATGTCTACGAGAGCGGAACCTGAGCAGAATTAAAAGACACAATCTAAAAATATTTTCTAATCACCATATATGACGAGAATGCAGTTCGCTTGGTTCAGATTTGACGAGAGATAATTGACGAAGGCTAATTTTGGAAACATTTCTGTAAATGTTTTACGCACTCGTTCTCGGCTAAATTGGTAATTACCGAGAACAAGCATGAACTGGCCAACCGATATAAATTGATCTTTATGACCGTATGGTCAAACAGAATCAAATCGATTGTCCATGGCCCATTACAACATTTCCGAGTCCGTATAGGATAAGTATAAGTGAGTAACATCGATAAGTGAGTAGCAAAATTGCCCACAAATACAGTGTAATCCTCTTCGATTACACCAATAAGTGTTTCGATTTATTAACTGGACGATACAGAAAATTCCCCAAATTAAAATATACTGAAGTCGATAGCTGGTATTTCATTCACCAATGACGTACATTGCTGGCCTCACAGATAACGTATAAAGAACAGCCCTCTTGGAAGCGTTTGTTAAACACATGTATTTTACTGTAATATGATAGTAAATCGACACTATTCTCTCTTCAAACATAGCTGAGATATCTTGCTTGTTAATGTTTAAATATTTGGATAATATTGCCAAAACCATTTAATGTCATCCAAACTATACGGGAAAAATGTTCCAAGTTCCAGCATCCAGAATGACCCACTTACTCGGATTTTCGATTAAATTCAAGAAAAATGTCCTTCGTATATGTGTAGACAATATCTATGTGAAATTTGGCAACACAATATATCAGCAGCATATAGGTATTCCAATGGGTACTAATTGTGCATCCCTGTTGGCTGACCTGTATCTGTTCTCTTATGAATATGATTATATGCAGGCGCTTTCAAAAACCGATCCATTCAAAGCCCGTTCCTTCCCATTCATCAAACGCTATATAGATGGATAATCGCTATATAAATGACGCAGTGAAGGATATATATCCACCTTCACTGGATTTGAAGGAAACTACAGATAGCCCTACAGGCACATCATATTAGATCTATATCTCTATAAAAATGAAGCGGGCATTCTCTCTCGTCGACTTTTTGACAAAAGAGATGATTACAATTTCGACATCGTAAACTATCCCTTTCTGGACAGTAATATTTCAGTGGGACCTGCATATGGCGTATACATATCTCGCCTAGTATCATTGCTAGATCCTGCGTTAAATGTGACGATTTTAATCAACGTCACAAAACATTGTTGCAGAAACTTATAAAACAGGGCTACACCACCAAGCGCCTCCACTCAAAGTTTCTCAAATTTGGCGATACATATCGCATGCTGATAGCAAAATACGAGCGTAGCGTGCAAGATCTATGGCGTTACGTTTCGTAACTTGTGTCTAATTCCGCTTAACCCGGGGCTAGGGGCCGTATGAACCCATGTACTTCAAGATCCTTGTGGTGCTCATATGAACAGTCACAATCAAAACGTGACTGAGATACATCATTCTCTAGATGACGACTTTACAACGATTATTATGGATTAAGAATTATGGATTATATTTTTGGAACATCATGATGTCTTGTCTGCATCATTGGAAACTGTTGACCGCTTCTCTCTTGCAGGAAATTAGCCTATGTTTATGTATACTATGATTGTCTTTTTGAATTTGGTGCTAATAATGTTAGATGGAATAGGTCTTTGGATTATAGACGCGGATATTCTTTAATGGACGACGGCTGAATTATGAATGACGGACTAGACGCTTGTAATTTGCTAAAATTGTTCCAGCCTTGGTCGGGTCAATGTTTATCTAAAAGCCGCAGTTTTTGGGTCTTAGATGGAGTCTGTGGATGTTTTTTCTTGTAAACAAACTTTTGGCCATGCTTCTTAAAGATAACTATAAAATTCATGTAGTTGCAGAACAGCTAAGTGTAAGGTATGAACATTCGTCAATTCGTCGATTGTAAATTTATATGGTACGGGATGCAACCCCTCTAGATGTTTGAATAATATAGTAGCATAATAGAATTTGATACATTTCGAGAAAGTGCAACTCTAATAAACGCCATAAAGATTATTTCATGATTTATACTGGACCACTGTAAAGTCGGACATTACAGGTTAGTTTTTCTAGGTATCTTGCATTTACCAGGTTACTCCACGTTAAGGCGCGTTTACTTCATCAGACGTCCATGATGCTCATCCATTAACATTAGATGAGTTGTTGGTGCTAATAATGTTATATGGAATAGGTCTTTGGATTATGAACGCGGATATTCTCTAATGGAGGACAGCTGAATTATGAATGACGGATCTGACGCTTGTAAGTTTGAGCTGATTTGTCATCGCAGCTCCCGACCTAGCGTATCTAATTCAACTTAAGGCGGTGCTAGGGGCCGTGTGGATACTTCATAATCTCCACTTGCAATAAATCAGCTGCAATAAAAGCGCCGCTGAGATACTAAGGCTACGTCCGTGAATCCACCGTATTCTCGGGTCTGAATGGAGGGTGTCGACGAATACTTTCCTGTGGAGTCATATGGTTGCTTTTTAGTCACCAGACGTCGTCAATTTTGCCCACCTCTTCCATATCGCTCCAACAGAAACTGTTACATGTTGTCTGGCGGACATCGTTGATATATGATGGCCATTTCTCCCTTGCCAGTAGCCATGTTTGGAGTTTATTTTCTGGTCCAGTCTGTTCGAGTCGGGTACGGCGTCAGATTGATTTCTCTCGATTATCGGACTGGACGACTACTTAGGGAATGTCGGAGTGATCGACTACTTAGGGAATGTCGGATCTGATGTTTATATGGTAAAAGCGATGGCATCGTTATCTCCTTTGTTCATAATGCTATCTTTAAATGTATCGTCGGCAAAGGGAAAGACCTGAATGCTTTTACTGAAGATACAGGAGAAAGGAAAATATTCCGTCTGGAATATTTGTGGTCAAACCGTGGGAGGATGACTTATCGATGCATTTTGGTACATACGCAGATCGTTGGCGTTGAGTAACTTGAGCGGAGAATTCTATGTATGGTTCGGACAGGACAAGGCCGTGTTTGCTTAAAATAGTGCTTGATAATGCAAGTACTGTAACATGTGAAACTAGAAACAATAACAAAAGTGAAATATCGTAATTGTGAGGCTTATTACAACATGGCAGTGTGACTATGCGTCACAGGACCTACGAAGTAAGGTAGGCATTAGGACTCCGACAGGCACTGAGCTCTTGGCAATCCCCCTCCCCCCCCCCGGCCCCAAGTTGAAATCCTGCCTATATTAAGATGGGCACATGCAGCCCAAGTCAGAATCACCAGAGATTTTCATCAAAAATCACCAGAAATTTTCGATTAAAACAGTATTGAATATTTTGTTGAAGATTAAAAGTGATGGGATTGAATGAATAGTTTACCAGTTACTGTGCTGATGTGAATCTGTGACACACCAACACACTCTGTGGCAGTGATTCTGTGACACACCAACACACTCCGTGGCAGTGATTCTGTATCCCTTAATCAAGGAATCAAAATTTGAAATGACAAGAAAAATTTAGACATAATTACACATGTAATGTTTTTGTTTAAATTATATCCCAGTGTGATATATAGTCAATATTCAAGAAGTACAATCAAAGTTACTTTATCTAGTTAAATTCTACTCAAAGAAAATAAATTAAGACCCTTTAAACATGCCGTCAATGCCAGATGTTGAGTTTTATACAGCTGTAGATCAGGGCTCTGGGTGCATATATCATGTTTCCATACACTTGATGCACACAACAGCGGCAAAAACAAAGCCTCCTTGAACAACCTATCTTTATACAGGAAATTCTTAACCCAGAAAATACCATTCTCTCTCAAAAGAAAACAATTTACGCCAGGAAGGCCTTTTTTATTAAGCTAATTTTGTTAGGTAGGGGGGGCCTACTTAGATTCAATAATTGTCATGAAATTTCTTTGGTTATATCTTAATTGCAACTATGTTTGTTCCTCAAACCTGACATGCTTGAGCTATGTACATGTATAACACACTTTCATTTGAGAGTCCAGATATTCCACCATTCATGTGAACAAATTGTAGTAAACATGGAATAATTAAATTCACACTACCCATTTCTACAGTATCAGTACTATGTTACTATCTGTAGCAGTTGAAACCCAGTAAAACTTAAACAATTAAAACCAGTAAAGAAATTTGTCTGTTGAATAACAGAAAATATGGTATGGAGATTTGAATGAGTAAACTACTAAACAACTTACATGATACCAACAAAATGTCCCAACACAAGCTGATAAATTCCTTGGGTGGCTTGCAGGATGGCTTTGTTTCACCCTCAGTAAACTTTTATCATTGTTGCTCACAGGCTAATCTGAAGGATGATACCAGATCTTTCTTTGTTCTGCTGGGTTATTGCACCAGGCTGACTTATACAAATACAAATACAAATACAAAGTTTATTTAGACTTAGAGGTACAATATTGATAACACTAGCTCATTAGGAGCTAATACATCTAAGTATCAAGACAAGTTAAATAGATAAATAAAATAACAATATAAACATTAGTATCTACATATATTAAAACTTTTAAAACTGTGTTTATCGACTAGCATAAATATCACAGTCAGATACATGTATAGTGTCACTGTAAAGTGGTATACACTTACGCTATATCACAGATAAAAATATTGGAAACATGCATTACTGACTGGTTTTATACTGTGATATCTGAATAGTTAACTCCCACAAATATTACATTTACATTGAACACCATTCCATAGCTTAATCAATCTTCGAAATACCTTAATATCAGTTGTGATTCGTAGCTCGTTCGGGAGTTCATTCCAGATTTTTGCACCAAAATCTGTAAAAGAGTGTTGACCAGCCTTGACGGTTCTACAGTGGCTTCTAGCTAGCTTATTGGAGTTCCTTAAGTTATACGAGTTAGATCGTACATTAAACATGTCATTAAGATACTCCGGATTCATTTTATTCACACTTCTGAAAACCTCAACTGCGATATTTCGCAGTCGCGCTACTTCTAGGCTAGGTAAATTCGCCCTTTCGAGAAGGGAACATAAGTCGCAGTGAAATCCTGGAACACAAACTTCAGAGCTCTGTATTGTACTTTTTCCAATTTTTTGGTATTAGTTGAGCCACAAAAATGCCAGACTGCTGGACAGTATCTAAAATTTGACAAAATACATGACTTGTAAATAGTTAAACGTGATGCTTGATCCAGGTTTTTTGCAAGCCTTCTCAGTACATTTAATTGCTTGCAAGCGTTTTTGATAATACTAGATACGTGTACATCAAACTTCAGGCAGTTGTCTAACTGCACACCCAAGAGCTTAGCATTTTGGGTGCTGTTAACAGTTGTCGTTTACCTGGAGAGTAGTCTCCCCTTTCTCACCAGATATCAGAATCTGAAATTTGGACGGGTTTGCCTGCATTTCATTACAGTAACACCAGTTTATCACATTTGAGCTTGCAGACTTTAATTTACGTACAACTTCAGGTTTGCTACAACCACTAACTAAGACAGAGTTGTCGTCCGCATAATTAAAGGGCTTTCCCTCAGTCATACAGTGTAAAATGTCGTTAATAAAGATGTTAAAAATCATGGGTCCCAAAATAGACCCCTGGGGCACGCCCTTTCTGATAGTGTCCCAGGTACTTTTTGCTGAGGCTACCTTAACACACTGTTTACGATTGGACAAATAGTCCGCCAAGATTGTTGTAACACTATCAGAAAGCCCATATGCTTTAAGTTTAGCAATAATGAGTGAGTGCGGTAGGCAGTCAAAAGCTTTTGACAGATCAACAAGTAGTAAACCGACTAATTTGTTCTTCTCAATTTCCTTTCGCCATGCCTCACACACCGCTAACAATACATGCTGACAGCTATAACCAGCTCTAAATCCAGAAACAAGTGGATTTAAAATAAACTCATTAAATTTTTGGAGCTGTATATGAAGTAATTTCTCTAATATTTTAGAAGAGCTTGTCAAAATGCTGACAGGTCTATAATTCTGTCTTTCTAATGGGTCACCTTTCTTAAATATAGGTGAAACCATAGCTATTTTGGCACCAGAAGGAAACTGGCAGGTGTCAATGCATTTATTAAAAATGGAGCAGAAAGAGGGTGCTATAATATCCCGAGCAATTTTTAGGACTTTACCAGGGATATTGTCACTGCCAGTGTCCATATCACACAGAACTTTAGTCACATCTTCAGTAGTAGTATAGGTGAAAGCAAAAGAAGAATTGGTTGATGTAGGATATTTCACCATCAGTGGCAATTTGACCTAAATTTGAAGCCTGCATGATTTGGTCTGTGATGAAATGTTTGGATGTGAAATAGGATACACGTTAAAGGCCACAGTTTACATATATCTATAACAATATGAATTGTGTGTATTAAGAATGGCAAGTTGGTAATAGCAGTGTAGATAAATGCACTAACAAATGATGGAAAATTAGCATTTCCTATTTCATTATCCCATCACGTTTTGTACTGTGTTATATATACAGTGAAACATACAGCCAAGGGTTCCCAATGGGCATGACAGTGCACTCGCTGAGATATCAATAAATAAATAAAAAAATAATTATAAATCAAATTTTCATCAGAATTCGGTCAGCTCAGAACTTGCTGGTAACAATGCCCTAATGCACGTTCATGCCAAAAATCAAGGTTCTAATGTCAATGGTTCTCCTTATTTTGCCGACGAAAGGACTCGGATGGACTGACTGACTGCCTGACTGACTCACTCATTACCGGACAATTTGCGATCTGTAGCCTACTTCGTAGGAATAAATCTTCGCATATATTATTGTTCTATATACTCTCGGTCTTGTAAATTTCAACATGGAGACTTACTATTCGTCTATAAAAGCTTGGTCTAGGCTTTCCGGTTGTATATGGTCGATCTTCTAGTACATGGCAGTGTGACTAACGTCACAGGACCTACGAAGTACAGTAGGCATTAGGACTCGAACGCGAACTGAACTCTTGGAAATCCCCACCCCCAGTTGAAATCCTGCCTATATTAAGATGGGCACCGCCCAAGTCAGAATCGCCAGTGATTTTCATCAAAAATCACCAGAAATTTTCATCAAAAGTAGGTCAGCTGAGAACTTGTTGGTAACAGTCTCCTAATACGCCTTCATTCCAAAATAAATAACGATCGCCGATTTAATTTTACAATTTTTTAATTAAAGGAAACAGATTGAATAATATAGGTTCAGTAGATTTCAAGCTTTACGTGTGAAAATACATTTACATCTCTTTAATGGTTTTCAGTGCCCTTGTACAGGATCAAAACAACTTTTTGAATCACATTATTTTCCCAACAATACAACAAATTTTTATATATAGTACTATAGTAGAAAGGTAGCATTTATGTAGTTTACGGTAATTCAACTCAAGACCAACACCTTCTATGCACAAGATAATAATGATTCTATGTCATTCTCCTGAGCATAACCGGTACAAAGACGAATAAATAGCGTCTCTACATCACGTTGTTATCTAGATATATGAGACAACACATTTTGGGTATCGGCAATCTGATGAATGTACTATTCCGGTTTTCTTGTTTCACATTATATTCTATGGCGGTTGATCGGTGATTTTCTTCATTGATAAACGTTAAACCACCTCAGCTTCGTTGTGTGAATCGGAATTGCATTGCTGTGACATACCAACACACTCCGTGGCAGTGATTCTGTATCCCCTAATCAAGGAATCAAAATGAATCAAGATATGAAATGACAAGAGAAATTTAGACATATTTTGTTTACACATGTAATTTTTTGTTCAAATTATATCCAAGTGTGATATATAGTCAATATTCAAGAGGTACAAAAAACACCCAAAGTATGTCCTCATATTTTCACATCCATGCCAAGAAATACTGCATTGAAAAGGGTCCATTTAGCCTACCCTGTTTTATCGCTCTAATCAGCAAATGGCGGGGTCATATTTCTGCTGTCAAAATTGTATTTCCCTCTGGCATACAGTGGAAAGTGGATCAATGACAGGGTATTTTTAGCAGCAGTGGGTAATTTGACCTGAATTTGAAGCCTGATGTGGTCAATGATGAAATATTTGGATGTGAAACAGGATACACGTTAAAGGCTACAGTTTACATATATCTATAACAATATACTGAAGTGTTAATTATAAATCTAATTTTAATCAGAATTATTTCAGATCAGAACTTGCTGATAACAATGCCCTAATGCACGTTCATGCCAAAAATCAAGGTTCTAATGTCAACGGTTCTCCTTATTTTGCCGACGAAACGATTCGTATGGACTGACTCACTCATTACCGGACAATTGCGATCTGTAGCCTACTTCGTAGGAATATGTTATAAAATTGCTACTAGAAGAAAATTTTCCATACGTCTCGTCCAGATTTTTGGATTCTTCTTGCATCGGTGATCTGATTTATATTTCCGAAAATACCGATTCGCTTTTCATATTTAGCAATTTTAAAAAGAAAATTTCGGGATTTTGATAAAAATGCGGTAAAAAGAAGTCCGAAAATACCCGAGAAGGCCAAATCGTGCAAACCGGGGGCTAGAGGTCGTGTGCATATTATTCTATACAGTATCTTCACGGTACTTACTTGAAGGTACAAACAAAGCATGGTGGAGATACATTATAAACCAGGAAAAATCACGTTTTTCGATTTCCATTACTCAAAAATGTCCGGCTTCTGTATAATAACATTACTAGGACTCTTTTTCTGATTTGCAACTCAGTTTAGACAAATTTTCCTACAGAGAAATCCTCACATTACCTCATGGATTTCTCTCTTGTAGGAAACCATCTTGTGTTTTCAATATTTTTATTTCATACACATTTGGAATTGGTGCTAACTATCATACGTCTTCGATTACTAACGCGGAAATCCTTTTATGGACGAGGGCGGAATATTGAATGTCGCATCTGACGCTTGCTAACAAATGCTACTAACTCAAGGTTTGTATAGGCCATAGACACTTTCTTGCGGAAAACTTCTACCAAAAGTGGGTCACAACAGTGTAGACGGTCGTCTCTCCTCTCATAAGTGAGAGTAGTTACAAGCGTTCGGTCCGTCATTCATTATTCAACCGTAGCGGTAAATAATTTTCAATAAAACCAGCAAGACATCATGATGTTCCAAAAATATCTAATCCATATCGCTAATCAGTAGTCTCAATCCATATTAATTTCTTTTAAATTTCTCTAGAGACGCTTTGATTGTGGTTTTTCATATGATCACCATGATGATCTTGAAGTAAATAGATCCATACGGCCCCTTGTCCCAGTTTAAGCGGAATTACCAAAGTTAACGCCACAAATATTTCCCGCTACGCCCGTATTTTGCTATCAGCATGCGATGTGTATCGCCAAATTTGAGAAACTTTGGATGGAGGCGCTTGGTGGTATAACCCCAGTTTTATAAGTTTCTGCAATAATGTTTTGTGACGTTGATTAAAATCGACAGATTTAACACAGGATCTAGCAAATGCTACTAGGCAAGGTATGTATACGCCATATGCAGGTCCCACTGGAATGTTGCTGGCCAGAAGAGGATAGCTTAGGATGTCGAAAATGTAATGAGGTTAGACGGTCAATAAGGTCCCGATGATGGATAGTAGTACAGAGAGTCGAGAAATCCCATGTGGATATATGTTTGTAAGGCATGCGACCTTTAGCATCAAGTTCTTCCGTGAGACATTTTGATTTTTTAATATCCACATACATTCAAAGAAATAGAAATAGTGGCACAATACCTTTCCGATAAAGTTTTTAACTCCTGAAGGGCTGACACTGGTCTGAAAGAAGCTTGGTAGTGCAGCTTCTAGAACCAGCTATGAGTCTAGCTTTGTATGGAGATTTATGCATTTTTGGAGTACAGTGCACTTTTAGTATGTCGTTATGAGTGGTTGGAAAACAAATACCTCGTTCAGGAGGAACGTTTCGTGATTATTAAATAAATCTTCCAGAGTAAATGCACTTTGGGAGTAAGTAGACGTATTTGATGATGATATGCTTCTACACAATTCCTTAACCAGCAGTAACAGTAATATTCACCTATGAATATTATATTATTTGGAGCTTTGTCTGCTGGGACTATGACGAAATTACTCTGGAGATTTGCTAGAACTTCTTGCGAACCCTCGGTACTTATTTTGCTTGGGGAAGGGTACTTCTGTCAATATGGCAGATTGTTTCGTCGACAGTAGTAGTAAAAGGTGAAATTCCTTATGATTGACCTACTTATTTGTTCCCCCGGATAAAATTTAAGGGGGAACTTTGTGAGGCTCTCTACGGGTGGGGTATGTGGCAGAGCTCTTGGTGGGAACTTTTCAACATCCGGAAAGTACACATAAACTGATGACGTCATCACGATTATTCCTCCGCGGTGATGCGGTCCTGGCGGTGATGCGGTCGCGAGAAAAAGCTTCCGCGGAGAAAAAGTAGTCCCTAGATAAAATGGTCCGATTGAGTCGAGTGAGGTATCAAAGTGAAGCTTATGTGAAGGGGCATCTAATAGGTTGAAATATCGGCATTCTGCGCATGCGCGGTGGCCGAAGGGTATGAAAATAGCCTTTTTGGAGCTAGGGGAGCCCCTAGTGGACCGATGGGGTCGAGTGAGGTATCAATGTGAAGCATTCATGAAGGGGCATCTAATGCACTGGGTGTGGGGTTGAAATATCGGCATTCTGCGCATGCGCGGTGGCCAAAGGGTATGGAAATAGACGTTTTGGGAGCTAGGGGAGCCACTAATGGGCCGATGGAGTTCTATGAGGTATCCATGTGAAGCCTAGGTGAAGGGGCATTCAGGCAATGGGGTGGGTGCATGTAAAAATTTTCCTGAAAAAAAAAAAACGGAAAACGGACTTTATCGAAAAACCTGGGAAAATGCCTATATGGGGTATGAGGGGTATATAGGTCGCCGGGCTTAACGGGGCTTGTCTATCAACAGAGTTATCTTCCCCTAGTTCCAGGGTGGGTGTATGTAAAAATTTTCCTGAAAAAATACGGAATACGGACTTTATCCTAAATTACGGCAAAATGCCTATATGGGGTATGGGGGGTATAGCACAATCCTGGGAAACCTACTTCTCCACATTTGCGGTATAGGTTGTGGGGTCTCGTTTTCTTAATCTCGTCAAGACAAACATGATAAGAAGTGTCCCGGAGCGAAACGGTGAAATTTTTGAAAAAAGTCACCGAGCCTCATATAGTCCCATACTGGGGTATAGGATCAATGTTTGTCCCCCTGGGAAACGTACTTCTATACATTTGCGGTAGGGTTGTGGGGTCTTGTTTTACTCGTCTCGTCATTTAGAACACGATAGGAAGTGTTGCGGAGCGAATCGGTGAAATTTTTGAAAAAAAGTCACCGAGGCCTGGGTAGGCCCATAGGCCTATACTGCATGGCTATGGGTGTATAGGGCCATACGGGGTGGACATGTTGGAGTCTAGGTGAGTCCCTAATGGTCCAATGGGGTCGAGTGAGGTCTTATTTTGAAGCTCTCGTGGAGGAGCACTTGACTACACTAATGGTTCGTCCGTGTTCAATAGTCTGCGCATGCGCAGTCTGGCCGTATTATAGAAAACAGGCATTTTGGGTGCTATGTAGGGGTGTGTTTGGGTTAGAGATGAGCTAATCACGGTTCGAATGGGTCGTGTGAGGTGTCAAAGTGAAGCTTGTGTGGGGTAGAGTCAGAATGGTGTGTTTTTGAATGCATGTCGCGTTAATCTGCGCATGCGCAGTTGGTTGTAGTAAGTAAAGTGGCCATTTTGGGGCAGTACATGAAGGTATTTGGGGTCGAGATGGACTATTCACGGTTCGAATGCGTCCTGGAAGGTGTCATCTTGTAGTTCTCGGGGTGTACATTCCGATTTGAGGGATGTTCGCGTCATCTGTGACGTCATCGGTACGAGTAGTAGCGAAAGTGGCCATTTTCGGGCAGTACATGAAGGTATTTGGGGTCGAGAGGGGCTATTCACGGTTCAAATGCGTCGTGTGAGGTGTCATCTTGTAGTTCTCGGGGTGTACATTTCGATTTGAGGGATGTCCGCGTCATCTGTGACGTCATCGGTGACGTCATCGGTACGAGTAGTAGCGAAAGTGGCCATTTTGGGGCAGTACATGAAGGTATTTGGGGTCGAGAGGGCTATTCACGGTTCGAATGCGTCCTGGAAGGTGTCATCTTGTAGTTCTCGGGGTGTACATTCCGATTTGAGGGATGTTCGCGTCATCTGTGACGTCATCGGTGACGTCATCGGTACGAGTAGTAGCGAAAGTGGACATTTTCGGGCAGTACATGAAGGTATTTGGGGTCGAGATGGGCTATTCACGGTTCGAATGCGTCCTGGAAGGTGTCATCTTGTAGTTCTCGGGGTGTACATTCCGATTTGAGGGATGTTCGCATTTTTCTGCGCATGCGCAGACGCAATGCGGAGCTCTCGTCCAATCAGAATCGAGTATTTCAAATCCGTCACAGAGCTCTCAGCCAATCAGAAGCGAGTATTTTGACCCGATGCATTATGGGCCATATCCAAGATGGCGGCACGTATGTTCAAGATGGCGGCACATCCGGTGTCGAAAACGGGCCATTTCGTCGGGATGTGGTCACCTAGTGTCGAAAACTGGACCTTGTATGGGTCCTGCTAGACGTTTTGACGCCATGATATAGACCGGAGAGAGAGAGAGAGAGAAAACAACAAGGATGACACATGAGGGAACAACAACAACAACAAGTTTTTTTTCATATAGTTTATTTTCTCCTCCATCATAACATACCCACGCTGGGGGAGCCGCGTTGGGTATGTTTACAATTCAAGAAAGACTCTTGTCCAATCAGAGACCGCCATTTGCATCTGTCCTATTCGTTCCTGTCCGTTAGATGTATTCTTGTCCAATCAGAAGTCGCCATTTCAGAGAGTTCCTTCTTCGGTCATGTTCATTCTGAACCGTTTATTCTAATCATCGTCGGACAGGCCTGGATATTCTTCGGGCAGCATGTCCTGAAACAGTTGTTTGCGCATTCTGATCGCATTTTCCAGGGCCTCGGTGGGTGGTAAACCCATATCCTCTTCCAAGTGACGCTTGGTCTTCATGATGGACCTGTGCGTGGGGTCCCCTTTCATTTCAAGCGGTAGTAAGGTATACTGTTCATAGATCGCCATGGCTGTTTTCCTGATGCGGGGGCGCATTTGGGTGTACGTCTGTTGTAAATTATCCTCTCCGGCGTCCTCGATCGCTTCAGCGTGAGTATTGATAGCTGCTGTCACAATACGATCCCAGAAGGTAGGTTCTGCCTCACTTTCCTGGGATGAAGGCTGATTCTCTGAGGTCAAGCTCTCCATATCAGTAGATAGACTGTCAGCCATCTTGGATTCGGTATCAGTCGATGCACTCTCATCAATCTCTGTATCAGTATCTGCCTCAACGGGCTCCTCGGCGTCTTCAATCCCATGTATATTTTTCTCGTGTCGCATCATATCGTAATGTCTGGTGAACGTGCGTTCACACTCAGAACAAGTATAAGCCATGTTGACGGTTGAACGTCGACTGTGCGTGTTTTGGGAATACGCTCGCTTTTATAGACAGTAACGGTCATCGACGCTTAGCTCAACGCTTCAACGCCCTGGTGAATTAGCTCAGAAGCTCTGATTTCATGGAATTGACATCAATTCATCGAAATGCAGTGACGCCCGTCAACGCCCGTCGTTACGCCTTAACGCTCGTCTCAACGCTTTAACACACTTTCTTAACGCTTTAACGACGTTTAATGATGCGTTCGAACAAATGTTTCTTTTGTGCTATTGCTCTGACATACGCCGCTTTCCAGCTCATGCCCGAGGTTTTCAACATCGACGCTGTTCTTTCAATTTCCATATGGACTGGATCCTTATCCAGCAATTTCATATGGGTCAGTAAGTCGACATACTGCTGACGTAAAGCCCGTCGTAGTCTGGGTGCCAATCTGTTATGGGCTAAAATTGCAGCTTCCTCTTTCGAATACCCTTTGCGTTGAAACTTGTTTCCTGTGGCCTCCAAAATCTCGCCCATCTCGGCGTCCATACTTTCTTTGAACAAATCCTTCCATAGCCTCGAGTTCACATTATGTTCTTCAACCTCGGGTTGGGCCTTCACGGTTGGGTGATATTCCGGGACTGGTGATATGAAGAAGGCCCGCTGTACGGGGGTGGGTTGCTGCTTCACCAAATGTGGACTCGGTGGATGGTGTAGGGGCTGTGGTGATTCCTCGCCGGGTAGCAGGTGGGTCGTCAGCCGGCGATCTTCGGGGTATGGGCTTTTAAATCTACGAACAGGTAGCCGTACGGACGACTTGTCGCTTCTTGAAACGCCTGCATGAAATGGTCGATGTTCTGAGGATAAATTCGACTACCAAACACACGAATTTGTGCTCTGTCGATGGGGTTGGAGAACAACACAAAGTATTGGCAGTTCAAGGCAATATCTCTGGACACCTTCCCTTGAGGAAAGAGATTCTGGGTCAAATAGATGACGGACAGATTGCGATGATGGGACCCTTTGGTGAATAGGTCGGCGATTTTCGAATTGTCCTTGGCCGCACTCATCAGATCATCTAGCACTACCACGTTGGTCTGCTCGGGGTCAAAGTAATACGGTTCGTCTATGTCATGAGAAATCCCTGGGACGAAACTCACATTCTGTAATCGCGTAGTTTCGTAGGCGGGCTGCCATTGGCTATAACACCAAACAACACGTGTCGGAGCTGGGGTTACCACACCTTCCTCTAAGAACTTCATTACCCAGGACGTCTTTCCACATGCCGTAGGGCCGCTCACCGTCATCGTGTAGGGATGCTCTACTGCACTTGCTGGACCCATAGCGGGACTCGGTGGTGTCTCTTGGTTGTGTTTGCCTTGAATGTGCCTGATCATACTATCGCGACGAGAGAAATTTCTCTGACAGAACGTACACGTACACGACATGTTGATCTGTCGACCAATACATAAGGACTGATGAGGGACACATGTTCATTCTTATATGTACAGACACCACCACCACACACTACCACACACACACACACACACACACACACACACACACACACACACACACCACTACCACCGCCACCACCGGGCGTTGACGGGCGTCAACGCCCGGTGGTGGTGGTGGTGGGAACTTCCGTGTGGCAGAGCTCTTGGATCGGAGCTCTTGGAGCTCAAAGTCTGTGGAGCTCAGATCTCGGAAGTGACATTTGCATACGACCTCTGTGAGGTCACTTCCGCTTCCGTTCACGTGACCGGAACTGACCTTTGACCCGGCGCGCGCGGTGTAAAGGTTTCCACCGCGGTGGAAACCTTTGCGCGCCGGGTCAAAGGTCAGTTCCGATCGCATGGTGGAAGTCATCATCTGAAAATCATCTCCGAGATCACAGACCAGGAAGCTGGGCTCCAAGAGCTCTGCCACACGGAAGTTCCCACCACCACCACCACCGGGCGTTGACGCCCGTCAACGCCCGGTGGTGGCGGTGGTGGTGGTGGTGGTGGTGTGTGTGTGTGTGTGTGGTAGTGTGTGGTGGTGGTGTCTGTACATATAAGAATGAACATGTGTCCCTCATCAGTCCTTATGTATTGGTCGACAGATCAACATGTCGTGTACGTATACGTTCTGTCAGAGAACCTTCTCTCGTCGCGATAGTATGATCAGGCACATTCAAGGCAAACACAACCAAGAGACACCACCGAGTCCCGCTATAGGTCTAGCAAGTGCAGTAGAGCATCCCTACACGATGACGGTGAGCGGCCCTACGGCATGTGGAAAGACGTCCTGGGTAATGAAGTTCTTAGAGGAAGGTGTGGCAACCCCAGCTCCGACAAGTGTTGTTTGGTGTTATAGCCAATGGCAGCCCGCCTACGAAACTACGCGATTACAGAATGTGAGTTTCGTCCCAGGGATTCCTCATGACATAGACGAACCGTATTGCTTTGACCCCGAGCAGACCAACGTGGTAGTGCTAGATGATCTGATGAGTGCGGCCAAGGACAATTCGAAAATCGCCGACCTATTCACCAAAGGGTCCCATCATCGCAATCTGTCCGTCATCTATTTGACCCAGAATCTCTTTCCTCAAGGGAAGGCGTCCAGAGATATTGCCTTGAACTGCCAATATTTTGTGTTGTTCTCCAACCCCATCGACAGAGCACAAATTCGTGTGTTTGGTAGTCGAATTTATCCTCAGAACATCGACCATTTCATGCGGGCGTTTCAAGAAGCGACAATTCGTCCGTACGGCTACCTG
>JAVTVY010008457.1:0-43537 GCA_036873755.1 Hanleya hanleyi
ACGGAAGTGTCGCTCATCCAAGTCTTGCTGCTGTAAATACTGTTCCCAATAGACATTGGCCACTCTGTCACAACTCCGGGGGTCACACTCGTCCACATGCACGGCCAAACACCGAAACAGACATTTCCGGTCTTTGTAGGGCCCATGTGCCCCTGCCGTTAATGCATACAGGCCGTATCGATGAAGCAACCAAGGGGGTAGTAGTACAGGAGCACCGATAGGATGATCTCTCATTTTCGTGACGAAAAATGTGACGTTGGGCACCATTTCCACAAGCCATTGGGTATTGGGGCGTTGCAACCGGGCCCATTCCAATGGATCCAACGTAGTCAGTTGGTCGATGAGTGGCTCCAGAGAAATCGCATCCGTCACCGTGAACGGCTGATCAAACACATTGGTATTATTGCTGGGATAATAATACCGCACCTGGTCCGTCTCCTTGTGCCGTAAAATGTACCCGAATGTCATATTCAACTTGAACGCTGTCACCTGATCTGTGAAAATGTTCTCGGCATAGGTAGACAGATACGTGAAGTCCTGCAGTCGAAAGTTATACAAGTCCAATAGACGACGGTCACGGTGAAAACAATGGCGTATGGTAGCCCAGTGACGTCGATAAATGTCCCTGACACGCTCGTCTTCAGGCAAGACTTCAACTGGAGGTGCTGCTGGGTCCCAGGGAAAATCTTCTCCACGTCTCATGCTTTCTCTCCACGTCTCATACAAGCTGGTAGGCAAGCAGGCAGGCTAGAGGTGAGGCAGGCAAGCAGGCAGGCTAGAGGTGAGGCAGGCAGGCTGGTCAGGTCAGGTCAGTCAGGCAGGTAGTGCAATGAATACACCCCACCCCTAAAAATCGCCTCCTTTTATACGTTTTTCTACAATCCACCATCTTGGTCCCACTCCCACAGCCGCCATCTTGGTCCCACCTCCCACAGCCGCCATCTTGGTCCCACCACCCACAGCCGCCATCTTGGTCCCACCACCCACAGCCACCATCTTGGTCCCACCACCCACAGCCGCCATCTTGGTCCCACCTCCCACAGCCGCCATCTTGGTCCCACCACCCACAGCCGCCATCTTGGTCTCACCACCCACAGCCGCCATCTTGGTCCCACCTCCCACAGCCGCCATCTTGGTCCCACCACCCACAGCCGCCATCTTGGTCCCACTCCCACATCAGCCGACATCTTGCACTCAGTGACCCCAGTGACGTCATAAGTTGCACTAAGATCCAAAGGTCAATGTGCGGCGATTTACGCTTTATATACTACTTACGCGATTCGTTTTGAAACAAAACGCGACACCCGTTTAGTATGAACATAGCCCCCACCCCGCTGCTCCGCCCCCTTCAGTACACCTTCTCCCAGCTACGAACTACTTAGAATATCATATCTGCATGATTCGTAAATAAAGTATATATCAACGAAAACAGTCTTAATTGGTATTTATTTATTTACTTATCATGGCATCAAGCCAAACATTTATGCCACTTTAAGTCCACAGTAAACTTGTCATTCGGAACACTTTCCGTAATCAGTTTTTGTTTACCCTAGGTTATATATAGAGAGATATAATTGACTGATTGAAGTTGATATCGGTATTGAAATAAGTACATTCTCTCCGTCCCCTATCGTAATCTATGTTTTTTTCTGAATGAAACATCGGACATGAGTTACGATACGTAGCGTTACGGATCTGGCACTCTATGATCGCATTTTGACACCAGTGTGTAATAATTTTCTAGAAATCAAGTAAAACGCAGAGGTGATAATACAAGATGGCGGCATATACTGTGTACAAATTGCCCCTATAACCCCGTGAGCACAAAATGTTACCATTCATCGATTAACCGGTCAATATATATATTCTCAAAGAATAACAAATATTTCTGAGACAAAATTGATCAGAGATAAAGATAATGATGTAACGTTTACATATAACTTCCGATTCTTTTCCAGCCAAAGCCTACCAAATCAGAGTTTCCTTGAAGCTTTAATACTGAAATATCAGCCTAGAAAACATTGATACATGAATGATTAAAGTTTGGTATAATTGAAGTATTTATAAGGATGATTTTCTCCTGTAAGAAAATATGACGGCTCAGACCAAAATTATACATGTATCAACATATTGATTATTTAACCCTACCTGGCCTTGGGGGGGCACTTTCCGCCCCTGTTGGTTTTTTGCTGGTATCTCCGGAACGACAAAAAATCATTTTGAGCCTATTTGCATGACCCCCCGAGCAAAGGATCATGGGTAAATTCAAAATGGCGGCCATGTGGGGGTACCAGAAAAGTGATGTTTTCGCCATATTTCTTAAAAAATTACGCAAAAATTCAGCATGTTGATTCAACGCGATTCTATGCATTTTTCTGAAACATATGTCTTAGCATCACCAAAAAACACCCCCTGATTTGTTCCCCCTCTCTCCCAACCACCTCGCTAGGGGTCCAATAACACCCCAGCCACCAGTCAGATTTTTGGACCGGATTCGGGGCCTTCGCGCACATCGCCGGAAGTGACATCATATATAGTAAAATAGATGTTTAACGAAAATTTTGATTACTTTTCAAGTCTGCATAATACCTCCGTTGACCTAGCGTTAAAAAGAATTATCTGGAGATAATTTTTCCCTGTTTATCTGGACAGAGCATATGAAAAGTAGTTCGCTCATGTGCAACACTAAAGGAGTTGTTTGGTCGGATTCAAACTGAACCGTGCGTTGCTTGGTTTCCCCTATACGTCATAGCAACGTAGTAAAGGTCAACTTCCGCTATTGGAGGCAGGGATGTTATTGGAGCCTGCGAAATGGAGCATGCGCTGTGGGGAGGTTGCCTCCCTCCCTTCCCACATTAACCCTACCAGGCCTGGGGGAGGGGGGGCCAAAATGCCCTCCTACCAAACTTTCTGCAATATCTTCGAAACGCCAAAAGATGGAGAGCTGAAACATTCGTGACATTATAGGGTATCGTATTAGGGTCATTTTGAGCCTATTTGCATAACCCCACGAGCTGAGGATCATGGGTAAATTCAAAATGGCGGCCATGTGGGGTACCAGAAAAAGTTATGCTTTAGTCATATTTCTTCAAAATTGTTCCTTTTCTCTACGGAAAAGTGGGTAAAACTTATTTTATTTCATATCAGATTATTATTTACTAATTTATCATGCAGTTTTTGCGAAGAAAAAATAAAAAAAATTCGACGATTTTGACCAAAAATCGTCCAAAAATGCTCTTTTTGAAAATGACGTCACAGTGACGTCATCATGGCGGCCATCTTGGATTTTTTTACATTTTCTGGTAGAGCTTGACCCAAAGATATAGTGTGGTAAGTTTCAGCCCTCTAATCTTAGCGATAGCGAAAATATATAGGGGGGGGACTTTCCCCCCCCCCAGGCTGCGGTATACCCCAAATCGCCCAGGCCAGATAGGGTTAAAAGAACCAAAAATGGTTCTGGGTTTGATGTGTCATACTTTTGTTATAAGAGAAAGTCCTTACTATAATTGCCTAAAAGATACCAATCTAGGCTAGAGAGCACATTTTGATAAATTATGAATCCATTTTCATGCAACCGAAGTTTTTTCGAGGCTGGTGTGCTCGTATGTAAACTTCAGTAGAAATATCATTTGGCAGGTTTTGGATAGAAAAACAAACCGGCTTCATTAAAAAAGAGTTTATCTGTGAAATTTATCATAGAATTTTCACACGAGGATCTGATTAAAGTGTGGGTAGTTATTCTAGCAACCATTCCTGCAAATAACGTTTGAATGTATTTCTTGGAAAGACAGCGTTATTCCAGTTGAAACATTTCATGTCTGGATCGGGGTGAAGACACTGTTCATTCCCAAGTTGTACAGCAAGAATACTTTCACTACCAAGATCATGTTCAATTGTATGTTGACGGATGAAGTCGAAATAATACCTAGAATAATTGCATTCCGCCAACTCAGGAGTATGCAGGACAATGAAATGTTTACTTTTATCAATGACATTTACTATTGTATCTATCTTTAGTTGACCAGGAAGCAAATCTCTATCAACAAAATACACAACCAGTGCCAGTTCTTCCAAAGGAAGTACTATGTGTTGGAATACCCAGTTACTGTTCTCTTCGGCATATAGGATAAACACGTCAGTAGTTAAATCTACGTTTCTCGGTAAGCTCTCGAAAGAAATATCTGACTCATAGACATCGTCAGTTATAATATCCGACTCATAGACATCGTCGGTTATAATATCCGACTCATAGACTTCGTCAGTTATAATATCTGACTCATAGACATCGTCAGTTAAAATATCTGAGTCATAGACATCGTCAGTTATAATATCTGATAACCATGATGTTAACAACTTAAACACCAGCACAATTAGAAACCCCCAACAGATAGGCCACACCAAAACAGCAAAATACACTTGCATTTCTCCAACAAGAAAATCTTTCCATGCTCTTACCGGAACCGGAGATTGCATAGACAAGAGAGTATCGACATGATGTTGAATGTTTGACAACGACATAGATTTGGTCACATTTTCTTCCCAAGATGTTGAGGGTAACAGAAATGGCGAAGCATATGGTTCAATGTAAAGCATTATGGGATAGTCAATAACAACAGGTTCGTGTTTTCTCGAAATGGCATTGTACACCGTTCGCTCAATCTTGAATTTGTATGAACCAAATCTATCAAAAGAAAGGCAAGATTTCACCCATAAACCGTGTTGTGTCGCTCGGGGCAGATCCGATAGAGGGGGTATGCCTTTCAACATTCTAGGGTTGCCCCAAAGTTTTGCTGTGCCAATTGCTTGAAAATAATTTTTGTGATTTTCAATGTTGGCCAGAATAAATTCCGAGCAGCCTTTATTATTTCCACTCAATTTGTTGCCAGCCAAATCATTTATAGTGTACTCGATGTTAACCTGTCCGCCGTTAGTGGTTTCCACGGAATGGTATGTTACATCAAATGCTAACATGCTTCCTGCAGGCACTTGTAACAACATGAGCTTCGGGAGAACTTCTTCCAACTGAAATGTGACCATGCCATAGTCCGAAGGTATACCGAGATCGTGATACATCGTCGGAAATTCTGGGATACACTGGTAGACCCCGAAATCGGAATCAGTGATGTTAATGATGTCAAGGTGTGAAATTGCTAAATTCGTAATCCGCACCAGATTCATTTGGTAATGGTCAGATGGGAGGACATCTTCAATGTAGCCGCTTTTTCCTCTCCATTTCATACTGCTCGTATATTTACTTGGGAATGGGCATCTAAGAGTAACGTCTTCACCTTTGTACCGCCTGATAAGAACAGTTTCCGAATAATTATAAGCTGTTGTTTGATTCCTAAAAAAATTTGCCCCATCTTCTGTTGATATAACTGTTATTGCCTCGCCACGCTCTGCTATGTCGGTCACTCCTGTGAAATGAGACCGCCTTATTTCGTACACATGCTCACTGGCAAGTTTCAGTATGATTAGGCTCAGCATGAACAAGACAAAATACGCAATCGCGGAAGAGTAGACTAAACAGACGTATTTTCTCACCGGAATGCTTCGGTATTTCCGAGTTCTAGCACACAGCGATATAAGCCGATCTGTCCATTCTGCTATCGCCACAACAGGAAGCAAAATGAGTGCCTTTATAACCCAAATCAGCCGGGTAAAATGCATTGTGTAAAAAAGTCCAGATTAATCCACCGTGATGTGTTGTTGTTGTTGTTGTTGTGTCATTATCACACAGTCGCACAGAAATACTCTCTTCGCTGAGGTTGCATACTGAATTACAAGTGTGAAATCCATTGGTCCATATCTGAGTTATTTCCAACGAAAGTAGGTGACAAAATGCAAGCATTCGACTAACACTAAGTGGCGGCGAAAACTGAATCAGAATAAAGGAAAATGAGCATGCATTTAGCTAGCCAATCTAAGGTCGCTTGTAGGCCTATGTCTTCGCTTTCTAGATATATCTAAGAAATAATCAGATCTTTTTCGGTCACGCAGGTATTGCACTTTGAACCAACATAAGAAAACGCGGCTTATATCTTTATCTAGACTACCTTATAACATACAAGGGTTATCAAAGTTACATTTATTTACACACATCACACATGGGCGTAGACAAGTTCTGAATTTTTGGGGGCTCCGGTGGGGGGTGAGTCTGAGAGGATGTATAAACAAGGTGCCAGTTCCGACCCACCAAAGTGAAATTGTCATCTATTTCAAAAGAAAATGGTTTGACTGGCAAAATCGTTTTCGGGGTCGCAGTACAATTGCCTATAGAATGTATTAACACAGTAACTTAGCTGGGGATGAACTGAACTGTAGGGAATATAACATTATATTTCTTAATGAGAGGTGTCAATTCCCACCCACTGTCGCCATTT
Organism: Hanleya hanleyi; assembly: GCA_036873755.1. NCBI lineage: Eukaryota > Metazoa > Mollusca > Polyplacophora > Lepidopleurida > Hanleyidae > Hanleya > Hanleya hanleyi. The sequence goes on from JAVTVY010008457.1 coordinate 6,384, forward strand.
CCAATCCAGCCTCGTTTGACATTGACCTTTTACCCAGATATATGCAAATGTAATCGTCAACAGGATAAATTTCCCCCCAAAATAGGGTCTGAGCTGGGTATTTGGTTTCATAAATTAACATTTGGCGTTAAAGAATTCGGGTTGGGGAGTGAGAGTGATAAGGACGACCTGATCACATTGGCAAGATAAATTGGACACTGAAATATCTCCGATGACTTATAAGCCAAAACTCACTCCAAAAAAAAAAGTTAAATCGCTGGACTTTATTTATCATACCTCTGAATAGCAGATTAAAGGTATATACGCAAGACCTTTTCAGGTCATGGTACACGCTTAAAACTAAAGTGTTGAAACTTACTCGTAAAGTGTTGAAATAACTCTTTAAGTGTGTCCACAGGGACAACACTTAAAGAGCAGTCCCTGAGGACACACTTAAAGGGTTATTTCAACACTTTAGGAGCGAGTTTCAACACTTTAGTTTTAAGCGTGTATGACCCAGCTTGGCCATCTATGGATGATGGTGGTTCGGAACTGGCTCCGTCAGTTGATGTCAACGATGGGGCGGTTAGCCTATAGAGTGACACTGGAGTCAATAAATTTATGACAGATATGTAGTTCCAGATGCTAATTTTATGTGAGAAACAAAACATCAAAACTTCGATCAAATACGCTGGCAGAGGATATTGATTTTTCATGAGGGCAGGTCATGGCGTTTGTACTTACACCGATGTAGTCGTGTGTAGGGAGTGGGTCTGCAAAGTTATCTCCTAATAGAACCAATGAATGCCCAATATAATTTAGTCATGATTGGAAGGTTGATCAACTTGTTCGAATGCAACAAATGTTTTAACCCTATCGGGCCTGGGCGATTTGGGGTGTGTCGCAGCCTGGGGGGGGGCGGAATGTGCCCCCCCCCTATATATTTTCTCTACCACTAAGGCTAGAGCGCTGAAACTTACCACACAGTATCTTGGGTTGAAGCTCTACCGGAAAATGTAAAAAAATCCAAGATGGCCGCCATGATGACGTCACAGTGAGGTCATCTTCTCGGAAGCCATTTTTCGGCCTTTTTGGGGTCGATTTTTCGAAATTTTCATTTTTCAGATTTTTCTCTCGAAAAAAATCTTATAAAATAGAGAATAATTAGTTTTGCATAAATAATATACTTTCAATGACTTTTAGGCAAGGAAAATATGAAGAAATGGACCGAAAAGATGAAAAACACGACTTTCGCGGATACCACATGGTCGCCATTTTGAATTTACCCATGATCCTCCACCCGGGGGTACATGGAAATAGACTCAAAATGACTCCAATAAGATAAGCTTAAAAGTCACCAAGTTTCAGCCTCCTCGGTTTTGTCGTTTCGGAGCAGCAGAGAAAAGTTCACTAGGGGGCACTTTCCCAGGCCAGGTAGGGTTAGCATTTCGCGTGATCTTGGTTGTGAGAAAGAGCAATGTTTTGGGAAGTGGATCGGAACTGTATATGTTACTGTAGGCCTATATCTCCCCCTGGCAATCTAAGATTGATGGTGAATTGGCGCTAACTGAAAGCATTTGAGCAGTGTACGGTTGTAATAATTGTACTTTTAATGAGTGCCAAAAAAGTTTTATAACAATGGTGATCACCAGGAAAAGTCATGGAAATACACTGATACAAGCTGAAATTATCATTCAATCACATTTTAAAACTATAATTCAAGTTAATCCTCAGACAATACTATCTTTCCACTACTTCTGGTTCCTTAATCCGGTCGCTTTGCTATCTTTTTACCGTAGGAAATATTTTTAATGTTCTATGTTCGACCTTAAGTTGACAAAATGTTCATAAATGTAAGTTATAGACCTCATACAAAAAGTGACTTCGGATCTAGGTGATATTGTGTACCTTTATTTCTATGGTTTCTCTGTTAATATTGTAGTTGAAACCTCGTATTGCTCCTGTTTGCGAATAAAGAAATACTGAACAAATAATTGAAATGTCATTTGAAATATAAAACAAGTTGAGTTGAAAAGTTCGGAAAATTCTGCTCAACCGACTTGTTAACCTTTTTTCGTCCAAATAGGCGTAGTATATTATGTGATATTTGATTGGATTAGAGTCCATGGTTTCACTCTCGAAGACGGTCGCCCGAAATCGTCAATCTGTTGCTATGCTCACATCGTTCCAACTCACGTTCCCTTCACTTACCTACGTAGAGCGAACTAAACTGCGGAAGCTTGTGTATTAGCCGTATAGAGTAGGCCTACGATGCTTTGTTCACTGATCAATTGCAGTCTTATTCCAGGGCTATACTGATACGCACTGGCGGTGATAAGCAACAATTGGAAAAGATACGTGATAAGATGATGTGCTATTTTTGCTTTCTTTTTTTCCCTTATTTTTGCCGCCAAAGTTGGGGGTGGGGGGGGGGATGCTAAAGCCCACAAGCTTCCTCTTGTGTACGCCCTTGTTATACAGTCAACGACGAACACGACGAACTTGGTGTCGCTGTATCGATCCAGTCCTCCATGAGTTGTCGGATCCTTTCATGTCTGCTCATTGTTGCAGATATGCGTATATTTGCGTACATGCAATAACAAGTGTTATCGTGTTTTCTACTGGCAGGATGAGAACCATTTCAAAAAGTGACTTATTCAAAGATCACAGATCAAGTCACTGTCCCTCATATCATTTGTGGGGACCTGTATGGGATAATTGTTCAAAACTTGATAACAAAGTGGTAGGACCAGAAACATGGTTTCGAAAACAAATTATGTGTTTTTGAACTACGAGAATTCGCTTTAGTGCGGGTAAACTCTCCGCTATCAAACTTTCTGTAGCCTCTCCAGAGGTGACAATGAAACCATACTTGGCTGTGATAACTGACGCACTTGGAAATGATCATTTTCAGATACATGTATACACAAAAGTAAGAATAGTTCCAGATGCAGCAAATCAAAATATGCCACGTGAACTCAATCTTGCAGAGGTGGACTGGTCGCTAAATGTAAATGCGTTAAAAAAAAGTTCGGAAAATTTTCAGATACATGTATACACAAAAGTAGGAATAGTTCCAGATGCAGCAAATCAAAATATGCAACGTGAACTCAATCTTGCAGAGATGGACTGGTCGCTAAATGTAAATGCGTGAAAAAAAAATTCGGAAAATTCTGCTCAACCGACTTGTTAACGATTTTTCGCCCAAATATGCGTACCATATATAAAGTGATATTTGACAGGATTAGAGTACATGGTTTCATTCTCGGAGATGGTCGCCCGAAATCGTCAATCTGTTGCCATGCTCACATCGTTCCAACGCACGTTCTCTTCACTTAGCTACGGAGAGCGAATTAAACTGCGGTAGCTTGTGTATTATCCGTATAGAGTAGGCCTACGATGCGTCGTTCATTGGTCGATTGCAATCTTGTTCTAGGCCTTTTCTGCTACGCACTGGCGGTGATAAGCATCAATTGAAAAAGATACGTGATAAGATGCTGTGCTATTTTTTGCTTTCTTTCCCTTATTTTTGCTGTTAAAATTGAGGGTGGGGGGGATGCTAAAGCCCACAAGCTCCCTCTTGTGTACGCCCTTGTTATACAGTCAACGACGAACACCACTAACTTGGTGTCGCTATATCGATCCAGTACTCCATGAGTTGTCGGACCCTTTCATGTCTGCTCATTGTTGCAGATATGCGTATATTTGCGTACATGCAATAACAAGAGTTATGGTGTTTTCTACTGGCAGGATGAGAACAATTTCAAAAAGTGACTTATTCAAAGATCACATATCAAGTCACTGTCCCTCATATCATTTGTGGGGACCTGTATGGGATAATTGTTCAAAACTTGATAGCAAAGTGGTAGGACCAGAAACATGGCTTCGGAAACAAATTATGTGTTTTTGAACTACGAGAATTCGCTTTAGTGCGGGTAAACTCTCCGCTATCAAACTTTCTGTAGCCTCTCCAGAGGTGACAATGAAACCACACTTGGTTGTGATAACTGACGCACTTGGAAATGACCATTTTCAGATATACACAAAAGTAGGAATAGTTCCAGATGCAGCAAATCAAAATATGCCACGTGAACTCAATCTTGCAGAGGTGGACTGGTCGCTAAACGTAAATGCGTGAATTTGAAATATGAAAACCTCTACAGTGAAAATTTAGGAGACAGAGAGCAAGAGAATTGAGGTTTAACGTCGCGTTCAGCAATGTTTCAGCTATATAGCGACAATCAAACAAAATGTCAAGTATTCAAGTTAATTCAATGCATGAAAACATACATTAAAACTTATACAACAAACCAATTTCTTTCACGCGACTAAAAAGATCTTCCAAAGTAGATGCTCGGTAAAATGAATCTCTTACAATCTTGACATCTACACAGTCGATAAGAATATGTTTCACTGTGAGATCTTCGTGGCATGGAATACACCTTCGGACTGCTTCTTTTTTGTCAATGTTGGTGAGTTAATCGTGTATGGCCGATTCTACATCGCCTGATCATGGCTTGATCGAAACGTTTCTGGCCGTTCAGATGAGTATAGCCTATAGTTATTTTTAACTCATGAAGTTTGTTCTTATTCATAGCATCCCTTAAAGATTGAAACGGCTTTCATACATAAGTACAGATATAGCGTCTGAAATCGCTATATGGGATTCCAACAGGACCAGCCTCATTATCTAGGGCTGCCTTGGCCATTTTATTAGCCTCAGTATTACCTTTGGTGCCAACATCACTAGGCAACCAACAAAACAGTATCAATCGGTTGATCAAATATACAGTCATATAATTGTACAATATTCAAGATTGTGGGATGAGTTGATGTTCCACTGTAATCGCTTGAAGGCATGAAAGTGAATCTGAGAATATGACATATTTTTTCCTTTTAGTGGACCCAATACCTTCCAAAGTCGAAAATATAGCTTTTGCTTCCACAGTGAATGTCGAACTTTTATCTGTTGATCAAATCTACAGTCATATAATTGTAGAATATTCAAGATTGTGGGATGAGTTGAAGTTCCACTGTAATCGCTTGAAGGCATGAAAGTGAATCTGAGAATATGACATATTTTTTCCTTTTAGTGGGCCCAATACCTTCCAAAGTCGAAGATATAGCTTTTGCTTCTGCAGTGATTGTCGAACTTTTACCTTCTAGTCGGCAGGTTTCAGTTTTGGAACTGAAGATAGTAGCACATGCTACTCTCTCACCATCTTTAGAACCATCTGTATAAATAGCCTGATGCGAGCTGTGGGTTTTTTTCTCAGTAGACCAAATTCGTGTGTATAAACAAGCTGGCTCGTGTCTGCCTTTTTATATTTTTTCGGTGTAATATCTACTTTTGGTTTAGCTGATTGTCATGGTGGAACTGGTAAAAGCTTGTTGGCAAAATTTGACTAAGCTTAATACCAGCTGCTATATGTGGCTGTATACGAATACCAAGAGGTGGAATAATGGAGGGTTTCTTTAAATAGAAATCTACATACTGAGTGTTGAAAACACAGGTTTATGCAGGATTCAAGTGATTTGATCGCAATTTTGTCATATATTGCTCTGATAGTTTAATTCTTCGAAGTTCTAAGGGAAATTTATCTGCTTCGAAATATAAGCTTTCTCTGGGGAATGTTCTGAACGCCCCAAGGCAAAATCTTAGACCTTTATGGAGAATATGATCTAGCTTTGTCAAGTTTGACTTGCTTGTACTGTTGTAAATAATAGAGCCATACTCAAGTTTGGAACGAACCAGTGATCGATATAAATGTAGAAATATTTGCTGATCTCCTCCGCACTTATAGTTGACAACTTAAACAAATCAAGAGCTTTCGTGCACTTGGATTTCAAGCAATTTATATGCGATAGGAACGTTAATTGGTGGTCAAACAATATTCCTAAGACTTCATCTTTTACTACTTTGATCTTAGTTCCATCTAATGTAAGTACTGGATCTTTGGTGAAAATATAGACGTAATTAATGATAACATAACACGAAAATTAATAGACATAGCTGAGAATAACTTATCGTTAGCCAACACTGAAGGATGAGTCTAATCGTAAAGTTGGGTACGAATATGACGTCTTGCTTCAAATGATAGTTAGGCATAATATGTACATACAATTATGTGGCCTAATTTTCGAATTATTTATTCCCTACGCAGGAACACGGTGCCGTAAAAAAAGGAAAATGGTGATATAAGGATGGGTAAAATACTTTTAGACGATTTTACGGCGGAAAAGTATAAAAAGAAAACGAATTTTTTATACTCCCTATGCCCATCATTTCAAAACCCATTATCTGGCGAGGTTGAGCAAATGATGGGCTACACGGTTTCAGCTCTCATGTCTAATCGTTTCTGTAGGGCTTATGGTGGACCTCCACAGTTTCGTAGTAATGGCCCCGGTCTAATTTCATAAATACGATAGACTGCCCGTGTTTTGCTACATCATAATTCTTCTTGTCTTCTTAATAGCTTATATCTATAATACCATCCTATTCAGCATTATCAACGCTGCAAACGAGCACGTACAGATAGATGGCTGACTTCGTCTACACGCTGATCGGGATCATGAAGTAAATTTTGTCCTGCCTCAGTTATGCCTCTCGGGCGTGCCTAAAAATTAGGACTCATTTACGGGAAGAAAATCTGACAAAAACGGGCAGGTTGATCCCTACTTTTTTGGCCTTTTTAAGTTGAGACCGCACCAGACAACGTGAGTAAGAAGTTCAATTGAAATCACTCATACAGATTTTCCTGAAAATTGAGTCGAATTTGACCATTTTTCGACATTTTAGGGGGTTTTCTAGGAAAAATGAAGCAAACTTGGAGGAGAATGTTCGAGATTCATTAATCTATAACATAGCAGTGCTATATCTTAAAATAATAGCTTAATCATGCTCTTCAGAAAATATATACATATAAGTGATTTCCGTTGAAAATTTTACGGCAATTGATGGCCGAAAAACGGACCCATAGTCTATTCCATGCCGAATGGAATAATCCCTGGAGTGCACCCTATATCAAAAAGAAAAAGGTGATGCGGCCATGCAGGACAGGGTTAAGGTCACAATAAGGTTCGCCAGCTCGAACTGACGTCAGGTGGCTACGTGTATCAAGAGGGGAATGGCGACGCCCATGTCGTTTATCTGAACGTCACAAAGGCAACGTCATAATGTAACGGCGTTATAATTGTTCGTTTTATGACGTCACGTCTTCTTTACCTGTTGGAGCACTAGCCCCGCCTAGTGTGGCTGGCGATCCCCATTCGATAATAGGATCTCATATGTTGTTCTAATAATCTGGGGCCAATGAATATCATATCATGAAATTTGAACAGCCTTAGAAATAACTGGAAACAGATTTTCAGACCATGATCGGGCGTTTATCACACTTCCTCCTCACAATGAGACATCGACAAAAGAGCCGTCTTAACCGTCACCTGTATGATCAATTGGGCTATTGCCAAATGACCAAACTCCGCGTTGCTACAAGAACGTTGATTGTTAGCTAACATAGACCCGGAGATAAGACCTTTTCCAAATATGTCATAATAGAAGAGATGATGTAACAGATCAGATATGATTGCAAAAATGCTGCTTCGCTCGTATACATCTCTAGGCAAAGAATTGACCTTGCATTTTATGAGGCTGTTCAGATGCACTATACGATCATCATGGAATTAGGTGTTTAGGCGTTATAATGATTATGCCATGTGAACATCTACATCACAATGTACTGTAGCGAAATCTTTCTCATCAACTACCGAGTTTTTTTGTAAGATTCTACTGAAATTGAGTCATATTGACCTAGTTCCGCCAGGGAGCGCCACCAGTCAGGTGACGTCACTTCCCGTGCCGGTCACGTGACCGGAAGTGACCTTTGACCCCTGCGCATGCGCACAATACCGCATATTAATAATGGTGCGCAGGGGTCAACGGTCACTTCCGGTCATGTGATCGTCACGTGACTAAGTACCCCCTTAAATTTTACCCGGGGAACAAATAAGTAGGTCAATGAGTGTGAAGATCCCCTTTTACAATAGCGGATATGAATAATAGTGCACAGGGGTCAAAGGTCACTTCCGGTCACGTGATCGTCACGTGACCAAGTACCCCCTTAAATTTTACCCGGGGGAACAAATAATTAGGTCCATAAGAGTGAAGATCCCCTTTTACAATAGCGGATATTAAAAATGTTGCACAGGGGTCACAGCCGGGTCAACTGACAACCTGGAGTTATCTCTCCCTAGTTCCAGTTTTGCTACTAGGGCAACGAGTGGTCAATACGACCGATGACGTCACACGTAGGTCAACAGCTCCCCCTGGTGTCAATGGTACCGCAAATGCGCTTGTGCGCATCCGATATATACGAGGTCAGAGTGTGAGTGAGGAGTCCGTTGAGGTGGATGCTGATACAGAGACTGATGAGAGTCCACCGACTGATACCGAAACCGAGATTGCTGAGAGTCTATCTACTGATACGGAGAGCCTGACATCAGATAGTCAGCCTACATCCCAGGAAAGTGAGGCAGAACCTACCTTCTGGGATCGTATTGTGCATGAAGCTATTCATAGTTATGCTGCGGTAATCGAAGACGGCGGACGGGATAACTTACAACAGGCGTACACCGAAATGCGGCCCTGCATCAGGAAAACAGCCATGGCCATCTATAAACGGTATAGCCTGCTGCCGCTTGAAATGAAAAGCGACCCCACGCGCAGGTCCATCATGAAGACCAAGCGTCACTTGGAAGAGGATATGGGGTTACCACCCACCGAGGCCCTTGAAAATGCGATAAGAATGCACAAACAACTGTTTCTGGACATGCTGCCCGAACAATATCCTGAACTGCCCGACGATGCTTAGGTCACACCGAGCAAAGATGCAACTTTCTCAAAGGACGGCTTGTGACTGGACAAGAGTCTTCTTGAATTGTAAACATACCCACCGTGGGTATGATGTACTGGAGGGGATAATAAAATGATTGACCTGTCATCCTTGTTGTTGTTGTTGTTCTCTCACCTGTCTACATCGTGTCGTCAAGGCCTTATTCCAGGGCGTTAAGGTGTTGAAAAAGGGCGTTAAGATAGGGCGTTAAGGCGTTGACACGGGCGTTAAGGCGTAACGACGGGCGTTGACGGGTGTCACTGCATTTCGATGAATTAGTGACAATTCCATGAAAATGAGAGCTTTTGGGCTAATTCACCAGGGCGTTGAAGCGTTGAGCTTGGCGTTGGCGGGCGTTACTACAAGATGACACTTCACACGACGCATTCGGGCCAAGGATGGTCCATCTCGACGCCAAAACGTCCATGCCCATGCCCCTTTTCTAGGATGGGGCCAAGTGTAACCAATCAATGCCCAGAAAACAAACATAGGCGTGAAGGCGTTGATATGCATATAACCTTGAAGTGCCCCGATGCATGGTCAGCACTTCCGAATTTCCCCTTTGTCTACTACTCTCCAATTATTGTTTTTTTTAACCCCCTTACGATGTAGTGAAACATGCATATATTCATACTTGACTGTAGGTTGTCCTTTTGGTCTGTATACTTTATAATGCTATAGGTTGGCTGAGTATTGATCCTCACCCTCTGGCCAATTTTGATTGGTCAAAAATTATCCCGTGACGTAATATCGTGGACAACTGATGTTTGACGGCAAGATGTAAACAGTAGCGTTGCTAAACGTATACCATTTTCCGAGGCAAAAATACATTCCAAGAAGAACACTTTGTAGACGAGAATGGAAAAGTTATCGCTCATCGAAATGTGCAACACGTGTCCACGCAAAACTACATTGTACATGCAAAAATAGGCATGACTTTCACACCGCATCGGTGGGAACAAATGCTGATCCAAGGAACAAATTATACCACCTTTCAGGCAATAACCTGGTTAGCAAGGTAAGCCTAAAGAACTATATTTTCAATGAATGCAAGGTTGTCTTGAGAAATATGATAAATTCTTGATTTTCCATCACGACAAACGAACACTACGGCCAAACAGAATATGGCGGGAGTACGTCTGCTCAAAATCATAAAAATTGTCAAACTTCAAAACTGCATATCTCATTCATCAGAACGTCTTATGGGCTGACAGCTCATGCTTAAATCGTCCAATATATGTACTTTCTAATTGTAGTTGGATTTGTCATGAAATCAATTATAAATAGTTTATTCCAACATTTTTTGTGACATAGTAAAACGCAGTTGACAGCTGTTTTGGCTGCGGTGGACTGTACAACATGCAAATAAAAAAAATTATTTTCTCCGTAAATATGAAACATCCCAACTTACGTCAGGACAATATTCTATTACGTGTGTACTTCCTATTTCATACAGGAATTTATGCAATATGTATTTCTTCCGTAATATACTCACAATTTATTGAGGGGTGGTAGCGTGGCGTTTTCGCTACAAAACGGTGTGCAAAACGCTGTAGGTCACGTGGGGTGAGCAGTGCCCCCCTCTCCCCTTCCCCATTTTTTATTAGAATTGAGACTTCTCTGGGTATACTCCTTCCCGTTTCAGTGAATACATTCGGAGTTATGCTTCATTATTTCACGGTGGAATTCTAGCATTCGGTTTATAAAACTGAAATTGAGTTCTATTGACCTAGTTCCGCCAGGGGGTACCAGTCTGGTGACGTAACTTCTGGTTCCGGTCACGTGACCGGAAGTGGCCTTTGATCTCTGCGCACCATTATTAATATACGGTATTGTGCGCATGCGCAGGGGTCAAATGTCACTTCCGGTCACGTGACCGGAACGCGAAATGACGTCCCTACCATCAATGAAATAAGCCGATGATCGGGCCATCATTGAAAAAAGCCGATGATCGGGCCATCAATGAAATAAGCAGATGATCGGGTCATCCATGAAATAAGCCGACGATTGGACCATCAAAGAAATAAGCCGATGATTGGGCCATCAATGTAATAAGCCGATGATCGGGCCATCAATGAAGTAAGCCGATATCGGGCTATCAATGTAATAAGCCGATGGTCGGGCCATCAATGTAATAAGCCGATTATCGGGCCATCAATGTAATAAGCCGATGATCGGGCCATCAATGTAACAAGCCGATGATCGGGCCATCAATATAACAAGCCGATGATCGGGCCATCAATGTAACAAGCCGATGATCCGGCCATGAATGTAATAAGCCGATGATCCGGCCATGAATGTAATAAGCCGACGATCGGGCCATGAATGTAATAAGCCGATGATCAGGCCATGAATGTAATAAGCCGATGATCGGGCCATCAATGTAATAAGCCGATGATCGGGCCATCAATGTAACAAGCCGATGATCGGGCCATCAATGAAATAAGCCGAGGTTCGGGCCACCAATGTAACAAGCCGATGATCGGGTCATCAATGAAATAAGCCGATGATCGGGCCATCAATGAAATAAGCAGATGATCGGGTCACCCATGAAATAAGCCGACGATTGGACCATCAAAGAAATAAGCCGATGATTGGGCCATCAATGTAATAAGCCGATGATCGAGCCATCAATGAAATAAGCCGATGATCGGGCCATCAATGTAATAAGCCGATGGTCGGGCCATCAATGTAATAAGCCGATGATCGGGCCATCAAAGTAATAAGCCGATGATCGGGTCATCAATGAAATAAGCCAATGATCGGGCCATCAATGGAATAAGCCGATGATTGGACCATCAAAGAAATAAGCCGATGATCCGGCCATGAATGTAATAAGCCGATGATCCGGCCATGAATAAATAATCCGCCCATCAATGTAACAAGCCGATGATCGGGCCATGAATGTAATAAGCCGATGATCCGGCCATGAATGTAATAATCCGACGATCGGGCCATGAATGTAATAAGCCGATGATCGGGCCATCAATGTAATAAGCCGATAATCGGGCCATCAATGTAATCAGCCGATGATCGGGCCATCAATGTAATAAGCCGATGATCGAGCCATCAATGTAATAAGCCGATAATCGGGCCATGAATGTGATCAGCCGATGATCGGGCCATCAATGTAATAAGCCGATGATCGGGCCATCAATGTAATAAGCCGATGATCGTGCCATCAATGAAATAAGCCGAGGGTCGGGCCACAAATGTAACAAGCCGATGATCGGGCCATCAATGTAATAAGCCGATAATCGGGCCATGAATGTGACCATCAATGAAATAAGCCGATGATCGGGCCATCAATGTAATAAGCCGATAATCGGGTCATCAATGAAATAAGCCGATGATCGGGCCATCAATGAAATAAGCCGATGATCGGGTCATCAATGTAATAAGCCGATGATCGAACCATCAAAGATCAGCTTCCTACAAGAGAGAAACGGTCAACAGTATTCAATTATGCCGACAACACATCATGTTGTTCCAAAAATATCAAATCCGTATCGCTGATCAGTGAAGTCCTTTTACGCTAAACAACACCTATTCCAAACAGGTATGAAATAAAAACTAAAAAGCAAAAAAGTTTTTTGTGAGACCTAGCAGTTTCTCTATGATGGCGACCCTAGTCGTCATATTTTCGCAGGGCCTTCGATGTTTGTTTGGTCTGTGACAAGAAAGTTGAAAATGGCACGTTATATAGAAATTGGACATTGCCTCTTCTAATAGTTTCATAGGCCTCTTTATGCTATTGATCAGCAACATGTAACCCACTTCAGCTTGATGACGTCATTGAATCGAATACGTCACGTCACTAGGCTCACGTATGGGGTAGTAATTGCACCGATAACGACAACATCAATATGGCCAACTGACGTACGGAAAACATGCGTTTTAGGGTTATGTACTTCGTCATAAGATAAGATTGTTACGGAACCGTAAAAGGGACATGGGGATTTTTTTAACCCTATTAAGTCGTTATAACGACTTATTAAGTCGTTATAACGAGTTATTATGTCGTTAGAACGACTTAGTAACTCGTTCTAACGACATAATAACTCGTTCTAACGACTTAATAAGTCGTTCTAACGACATAATAACTCGTTGTAAAGACTTAATAAGTCGTTCTAACGACATAATAACTCGTTCTAAGGACTTAATAAGTCATTCTAACGACATAATAACTCGTTATAACAACTTAATAAGTCGGTCTAACGACATAATAACTCGTTATAATGACCTAAGTCGTTCTAACGACATAATAACTCGTTCTAAGGACTTTATAATAAGTCATTCTACCGACATAATAACTCGTTATAACGACTTAGTAAGTCGGTCTAACGACATAATAACTCGTTATAATGGCTTAATAAGTCGTTCTAACGACATAATAACTCTTTATAACGACTTAATATGTCGTTCTAACGACGTCATAACTCGTTATAACTACTTAATAATCATTCTAGCGACGTCATAACTCGTTATAACGACTTAATAGTGGCTAAAAAAAAATTGCCATGTCCCTTTTACGACTCCGTAGATTGTACAACTAAGTTACCTCAAATATGTATGAGATTTTCAGTCGTAATATACGATATTGTCATCATATCGTATCGTCACTGTAGGGAAGTTCTCTCTATGACATGCAATGATGATTGTATTGACACAGCTCGTTAACCCTATCTGGCCTGGGCTTTTTGGGACCTGACCTGGCCTGGGGGCGAAATGGCCTCCACCTAATTAGTTTTCTTACTCCTTGAACTAGGGAGCAGAAACTTACCACACCATACCCTTGGGTCAACTTCTACCAGAAAATGTAAAAAAATCCAAGATGGCCGCCTTGATGACGCCAGTGTGACGTCATTTTCAAAAACGGCATTGTTCATATGGAACGGTAAGCAAGACAAAATAAAACGAAAGACAATCATTATGTCCAAAACAGAAGGTGGATTGGCTATGATAAATTTTCAAGCCTTTGCACCATATCTGAAGGTGAAGTGGGTAAAGAGAGTAGTAGAGGACGACGGCATTTTTGGGGTATTGGTAAAAAACATATTGCAGCCGACTGGTCATGATGTTTGATGTCTAGATTCGGCAAGCATATATGCGGTACAAAAAGAAATAAAAACCCCGTTCTGGTGTGATACACTCAAATCATGGGCAGAATGTGTGGAATATTGTGAAGCAACAGACAAAAAGTACAACAATCTTCTATTTGATCTTGTTCCTTTATCAGAGTGGAGTGATATACGCCGCTGGTTAGGTGTGGGTGCATCCTATATCACTGATCTTCTAAATGAGGATGGTACACGTTTTTTTAAAATTCAATGAAATTCAGACTAAATTTGGAATCAAACCATCTATTTCATCCTACATCGTGCTATAATTCATAATATATCGAATGAAAAACGTACAAATATAAAAAACGGTACTTTTATTAAAAATGTTACGAATCAACGAGAAGTATACAGACGATTAATGAATCAAACGTGCTTAAAATTTATTTACAGTATACTTATTAAAAAGATTGAAATCAAACCGCAACGAAATCAGGAGAAATGGGAAGATGAACTAAATTCAAAAGAACTACCTTGGACTTCAATATACAGCTGCATTTATAGCACCTCAAGGGATATCACCCAACAATATTTTCAATATCAAATCATTCACAGAATACTTGTAACCAATTCTCTTTTAAAATTATGGGGTAAAACCGATACCGATATGTGTACCTTCTGTAACCAAGAGAAAGAAAGTATCCTTCATTTGTTTTATGAATGTATTTATTCGAAAGCAATTTGGAGCAATCTTCATACATGGTCAAATGAAGTAGAAATTCAAATGGAGGAGCCGTCCGGATCCCAAGTAATCCTGGGTAATACAGGTTCTGTTCTTAACGATCACCTGCTGTTACTCGGTAAACAATATATATATAGATGTAGCTACTACAATCTGAAGCCTGCTTTCGATGGTTTAAGGGACACTGTGATCAGAATCAGAGATACTGAGAGGTATAGCTATACAAGAAATAAGAATCTCTCTATCTTCGCTTTTGTCGTTCCCGAGATAGCGCAGAAAGTTTGGTAGGGGGTGGGGTGGAGCATGTTGCCTCTTCCCCTCCAGGCCAGGTAGAGTTAATGAGATTTGATAACCCAAGTCACTCCAAATGAGCTCGCATAATAAAATATTCATTTTATTTTATTTCATATATATTCGCATTGTGTATATGTATACCTACAAGTTCATACCCAACTTGATATGTTTATAGAAAGATGGAAACTGACGAACATCGGCTCAGATGACCATATTGACGATCCGCTATACGTGGAGTTTAATATGGGAGAATTTAGAAAGGCGCTGCACTGAAAAGAAAAACGAGTTCATAATATCCCTGAAATGATGAATAGAAAATATGCCGATTCGCTCAATTGTATGTATGGTCCCCTAATTGTAGAGTGAGCTCATGTTCCAGAATAATGTCAACTTTCCATTGTAATAAATTTCAACATCCCCAATACATTCATAAAAGGGGAAGGAACTGTTGATTGTGATCTTGTTTTGTATAATCGAATTTCCAGTCTATATAAGAGAAGGGGAAATTGTATTGCGCTTTTGTTTATTTAGAAAAAGGCTTCTGACACAGTAAATAGAAGTGCCCTATGGCACAAGCTATTTGAATCTGTATGCAGTAATAAACTGACAGATGCCATTAAAGCCGTATATATAAAAGTGAGAACATGTTTGCGAAGTGCTGGGGAACTTCCAGATTGTTTTGGTCTGACCCTTGGGGTTGAACAAGGAGAGCCTATATTATTTTCAATGTATATAAATGATCTTTATGCAGAAATCAGTGAGGACTACGATGCAGATATATTGTGATGAATTGGTTTTATTTATGCTCTTTTCTACTGATGACACTGTTTTATTTTTTAAATCACCTCAAAAGATCTGCAGCATCTGGTAGATGGAATGGAGGCATAAATGATATTTAAAAAGTAAAGCATTAAAATGTAAATTTTGACTTTTAGTGCATGCAAAAAATAAAGATTATGCCTGGGCATGCAAGGGTCAAACGGTAGAAGTAAACGACAGGTTTTCTTGTTTAAGCATAACTATAATCTGAATATGAAAGACAGCCAAAAAAATCTAATAGATAAGGCAAATAAATTTGTGTTTGTTTTGACGCAAGTTTTTTTTTTAAATAAATTATTCTTGGATCGTAAAACAAAGTTTGAGTTACTGGATAAAATGGTGAAGCCTACCCTTCTTTATGAGTTATGAGGTTTATCCGATATAAAGGCAGTTAAGCCTGTATATAGCCAGTCTGTAAAAAAAATTAAGTTAACCTAAGAATCGTCCAGACATACTAGAATATGGTGAATTAGCTCTGAAATATTTGTATCTGATACCGCTCAAGTCAGAGCAAGGGACCATGTGGTCATGTCACTTCATGTCCACATGAACAGGTACAATAAAAGCGTTGCTGGGATACAAACCATCACAGGAATAACTTTTGGTTCTTGTGATGTTTTAGAAATATGTAGTCAGTATATTTGTCTGTAGAGTCATATGACTTCTTGTCAGTGCGCCGGCATCGTTTTCCACCACCCTTTTAATGATGCATTTAATTAAGCTATTTTAGTCTGTCTATCGATTGTCAATGCAGGGTCTTGAATTTAACAAAGGAAATGAGAGACAATAGGTCTAAGATTGCTTTCAAATTACATCAAGTGCAGTTATCACAGCATATTCGTAAAGGTAGAACATTCACCTGGAGTCGGGAAGTCAGACAGTTAATTTAATCACATGAATATGGTTATTTGTTAAATGCTGAAAATGCGTTATCACATAGTGTTAAGAATTTGTATCAAGGTAGTCGGTTTCAGCCAGAGATATATAACTATCTTTGTTTTTAGGATATATTATATCACCCATAATCACTATTTTGTGACGATATAGCGTATCTTCGATTGTATCCTTCGGGGAATCGAAACATCCCAAGACCGCCTTTTTTGAAACTCTGGACATAATAAATTTACCACAAATCCTGAATGATCCAGAGGAACGCAACGCTGTACCAAACTATTATAAGTATACAGAACCCCCTTGAATTTCATTCAAGTATACTAAATCTATAGCCACCAAAATCAATTACTCTAATGCTGTCAATGAGTTTGACTGGCACTTATACACATCGGGAGGCTATAGTTGCGATTGTGAATCTTCGAACTTCATCTATACACCCTGCAAACATATTGTGACCTGGTAACCTTGATATAGTGAGTGATAAGAACCAAAAACACTCCTGATGAACGGACCCAAATATAGAGAGCAGAGAAGAATAAATCTGAAGGCCGACCAAAAGATAGTCCTTACTGCGCTTGAACAGTACGTTATTGATTGGTCTAAGAGAGAAAAAAGTTGAACATACAGTACTCGCTGAATGGGTGGACCTCACCAGGAGCAAGGTCGTTGAAATAATATTGACAGAAATAACCATCCCCAAGCAAAACAAGTACTGTGAAATTTCAAATCGCAAGAAGTTTTAGCAAATTCCTAGGGTGAATTCGTCATAGTCTCAGCAGAAAACGCTCCAAATTCATATGTAAATAATACTATTACCAGGTGCTGGTGAAGGAATTGAGTGTAAGCATACCGTCATGAAATGTCTACTTACTCCCAAACTGCATTTACTCTAAAAGTATGTATTTAACAATGATTAACGTTTCTCAAGCAAAGAGATATATGTCTTCCAACCACTCATAACGACAAACCCAAAGTGTGCCAAAATGCATAAATCACCATACAAAGCTAGATTCATAGCTGATTCTAGAAGCTGCGCCACCAAGCTTCTTTCAACCCTGTTGAAGGGGGTCCTTCAGGAGGTAAAAAATATTTTGGGGAAATGTATTGCGCCACTATTCCTAAAATTTCTGGCATTCAATGTATGTGGGTACTGAAGAACTCAAAATGTCTTACGGAAGAACTTGATACTAAAGGACATATACCGTACAGACATGCATCCACATGGGATCTCTCTACTCTCTATACTACAATCTCTCATCAGGACCGTATTGACTGTCTAAGTTCATTAATAGTAAGGGCAGGTGCATAGATCAAAAATCCGAAACTTTGATAGAACTGTGCTTCTGACGAATTCGATTGACTCTTGAGTATTTCTTTCGAAAGTTTGTGAATCTCCGAAGGATCACCTCTTGCCAAGAGCTTTGTTCGACAATCTACCTGTACTGTAATTCGAATAGTGTACCATTTTAGGCGAACTACCGTTAACATATGCCATTCCTTGGAACAGCAATGCGAATGAAAAGCATTTTTCCCCACCTGAGAAAGTGACACGGGTAACCGTTTGGAATAAAAATTTGTGTGCGACGACATCGCGCTAATTTAATATTCCTTAATTTGTATGCTGGCTTTAATTCCTGCCCCGAGCGTCACTTGTTGCTATACTTTTGTAACCCAAAAAAAACATTCTCTCGCAAACGCAGCTTCAATCTTTTTCATCAGAAGAATATGTGAACTCCACCCCCCTCCCTGACATAAATATACGGTCAGGCTTCTCGGATAAGTGTTCTCTTGTGTTTTGAATCAGGAGATTTAGGGGGCCTTTTCAGACCTTTTCACCAAATGTCTCCCGGACAGATTATCAACGCCACAGATCATCATGAAAACGGGATGAGAGCACAGGCAATTTGTATCTAAGTTCAATTTAAGCCAACATCGTCGCTGTCGACGTTTCGTGTCTGTCCCGTATTGGCATTGTATGCCAGCGGGTCGGCGGTTTCAGCATGTTGTTGTCGAGCTCCGGTTTCTTCTCCAAAGTGAGGTATGACGGTTTAAGCTCAACGTATTGTGCCATGACGATGTAGTGTCAACCGTAAACACGAAAGACAGTTGCCATCAGGGTTAGCTGATTCAAAATGCCGATCGCGATACAGTTCTTCAAATAATCTAATCTTGCCTCTCAACAAAATGCCACTGAGGTGCCTTTCATGAATGCACACGAGAGTAACATGATTTTTTGCGTTAGGACAACGATTCAGGACTAGTATGCAAGATAAAATAAATGATGCACCTGTACGTCAGAGTTGGATGTTGAGGAATTTCCTTTAATCTGTTATGTAAAAACCATAGTCCATCACCCAAGCTTCTTAGATTTCAAGGTCATGGAACACTTGTCGGGGGCAATGTATCGTGCATTTGCGGCAAGGGGTGTTCACACAATACACTTGAAGCGATTGGAAGCTGTGTTTCTGACAAAAACCGACCGTATCCCGGTTTCTTTGCAACAAAACCTTGTGTGTAGCCTACCATGGCGTTTTACGCCAATAAGTGACGTTCGACGTGGAAACCCACCATACCAATGAATATCGATTGACTACGATGTGGTTCAATGAATATCGGTTGACTACGATGTGGTTGCAAGATTTTTTTATATTCGAAAAGATATCCATCGAAAGTATTTTGGAAACAAAATCGCTTCTGATCTGCATCGATGTTCCCAGGGATTTGCATATATTAATGATAGTTCGCCTGAAATGGTTCAATATTCGAATTCCAATACAGGTAGACTGTCAATCAGTTAAAACAGTTAATCCTTCGGATATTCATGTACAATCGAAAGAAAGACTCAAGATCCCAATCTGATTCGCCAGAACTGTCCAATCGGATTCGCTGTTCTGTCAAAGTATCGATTTTTCTTACCAATGCACGAACTATTATGGCCGAGACTGTATTAATGTCAGAAGCCATAAAGCATTCTGTAGCCCTGCTACATACAAGGGATATCATTCATGGGATGTTTCTTGGTTTATAGAGTTGATTGAATTTCTCATAAAAAATATCTATGTGAAATTTGGCAACACCATATATCAACAGCTATATGTATTCCAATGAGCAATAATCTAATTGTGAAATCCTGTTGGCTGACCTATATCTGTTCCCTCATGAATACAAATAAAAGAAAACGATCAATTCAAAGTCGGATCCTTTTCATTCACCAAACGCTATATAGACGCTTTTCGCTGTAGATAATCGCTATATAAATGACGCAATGAAGTATATATATCCACCTTCACTGGATTTAAAAAAAACTACAGATAGCCCTAACGGCACATCATATTTTGAACTATATCTCTATATAAATGAAGCGGACCTTCTCTCTCGTCGAATTTACGACAAAATAGATGATTACAATTCCGACATCGTAAGCTATCCCTTTCTGGACAGCAATATTCCAGTGGGACCTGCATATGGCGTATACACATATTGCCTTAGCATTTGCTAGATCCTGTGATGCATGTGATGATTTTAATCATCACCACAAAACAGTATTGTACAAACTTATGAAACAGAGCTATAACGCCAAGCGCCTCCACTCAAAGTTTCTCAAATTTGGCTATACATATCGCATGTTGATAGCAAAAAACGAGCGTAGCGTGCAACATTTCGTAACTTGTATCTAATTCCATTTAACCCGGCTAGGGGCCCGTATGAACCCATTAACTTCAAGATCCTCATGGTGTTCATATGAACAGACAAATTAGCGTGACTTAATTAGATACATCATTCTCTAGATAACGACTTTTAAAGAAAATCATATGGATTAAGAATACTGATCAGCGATACGGATCTGATACTTTTTGAACATGATGTCTTGCCGGCATCATTGAAAACTGTTGAACGCTTCTCGCTTGCAGGAAACTAGCCTATGATTTTGTATACTACGGTTGTTGTTGTTGTTGTTGTTGTTGTTTTGTTTTTTTTGTTTTTGTTTTTTCGTTATTTGGTGGTAATGTTGTTATATAAAATAGGTCATGGATTATGGATGCGGAGATTCCTTAATGTACCACAGCTGAATAATGAATGACGGACCAGACGCTCGCATATACATGTCAGAATTAAATACGATTTTGGAATGGCCGATTATATAAACAAACCGAAAACATAACTATTATACAAGCGTCTAGTCCGTCATTCATAATTCAGCCGTCGTCCATTAGAGAATATCCGCGTCCATAATCCAAAGACCTATTCCATATCCATATAACAGTATTAGCACCAAATTAAAAAAAGACAATCATAGTATACATAAACATACGCTAGTTTCCTGCAAGAGAGAAGCGGTCAACAGTTTAAAATGATGCCGACAAGACACGATGATGTTCGAAAAATTAGTGTTTAGTTATAGGACAGTTAAAAGATTTTGTAGGTTTAGATGTGGGTAGCAATGTGAAAAAGGGGAGATATGGTAATATTCCTAAGTCGGAAAGAATATGCATGTAAGTTGTCTCAGGCAAATATTATGGAAGATGAATACCACTTTTTGTTATGTTGTCCACTGTATACGGATTTAAGGAGAAAATATTTTAAGCATTATTTTTGTTCGTGGCCAACAATTTCTAAATTAAATGCAATCAAGAATCCCAGAAATTAAAAAAAAAGGGTAATAGCTATAATTGAAGGTCTGAAACGTCGCTCTGTCACTTTAAATATTGTATAATGCTATTATTTATTGAATTATCGACACTATCAATGTTATGTATGTGGTAGAGGAGACGTAATATAAGGCAGGTATAGCATATATATATTCATGTGAGAAAATGCGATTATATTGATTGAAATAATAGGAATGTACATACCTAATAATTTGAGAGACAAGAAAACATGTGCACAGATCCGTTGATTTTGATAATATATTTCGTGTACCTAGGTAGTTTAAAATTGATTTTTATGGAAGCAGCACAAGAAAACTTTCAGATAAATATCCAGCAACTGCAATTGACGAAATGCATATAAATTAGCATATCTGTGTTCAATTTTTGTGTTCGTAAACAATTGGATGGTATTAGTGCGATAGATAGAAGTCATATCTCAATCAGAGTTCCCTATGAAATTCAGGATTCCTACAGCGATCTGGAAAAGGTCCATTCCATTCTTCTGAATGTTTGTTATGCTGCCAGAATGATTATTTTTGCCGTGAAAGTTCATTGATTTTGAGGCATTCACTTTTCCAATTTGAGTAGCGAGAAAGGCAAATGTTTTTAAGAGACAAACAGATCTTGTAAATTCAATTTCTAAAAAGATTGCTATGGCTTGACTTAAACGCAAAGAGAAATTGAAAAAATATAAAACGAAGCGCCTACTGAGTTATCCATTGCCTAATATATTTGTGAAATTCAAGTGTGCCCATGTAATACTTTGTTTACTATTTATTTTATTTTATATATAATTTATATTTTGTACTGCACTCGTTTTACCGCGGAACTATTTCTCCTATGGATTTCTATGGAGTTCCATTAAATCCAGAGAAGATGAATATATTTCCCTCTCACGTCTCCCGGTGGGGATGAAGGAGGGGCTAATAATACATTAACAGACAAATTTGTCATGATTAAATCTGCTTTACATCGGCCAATCTCCACAACCGTTCACGCAATCAAAAGCTGTCATATAACAGAAATGAGGTAGTTATTGTCTGATGTACACAAGTCCTTTAATGATATGGTTGGGCTGATTTATCCCTTCAAAACAAAGAAACATATTTTCCATCCGCAAGATGAAGACAAATCTTCTTCTATAAACAATGATTATCAGTTTATTAAGTATATGTTTCTACTCATTCCCATATGAATTATTCTCATACGAACGCCAGTGTGTATTCAGCAATCGCATGAAGAATGTCCGAAGATTCTCTGCAAACATTTTTGGGGTGCAGGAAATTTGTTAACGTAAAGTGTACATGTACATGAAACGTGCATACATTATAGTGTGCATATTTTGGGGAATCAAGCTATTTGTATTGACTTCTCAAAATATATCCACTATTAGTAATGTATGCACATTTCATCTACACATGACGTTTACCAAATTACCTGTACCGCAAAACAATGTTGGTTTTCCGAATAACATATAGCCTTCTTGTTGGTGTCCTACGTCATAATATTCCTACTGCATTTTCGAGATCAATGTCCTTTTTAAGGAATATAGGATAGAAGATGCAAGGCCATAGTTTATATACCGCGTGTATAGTTTCAATAAACAACAACACCATGGTTTCACAAGCTATAACATACGGAACTGATATCAGTATAACTTAAACTATACGTGAGACCAATAAAGGTAATACAAAGAGGCTGTAGTATCACTTACGCGTACATGGGAATAATACATACTTAATTCAGACTTGTAAACTAGCAAAAGAATTTTACTTATAAACTTGTATAATTATTATATGATATATATTCTTCATATGCATAAAAGCAAATTTCTTCAAGTAAACTACATGTGTATACGGAAATAGATTACGCTTCTTTAAAGCGTAACGTTTCCCCACCGCCGCAAGCATATTGAGCTTTATTAATGCAGTAATAGTAGATATTAGGAACACCACTACGTGGATATGTGAATCTCAAATACTAACACGCATATGCAACCACTGTGAAAATGCGCTGAAGATAGCTTAACACACCAACCAGGATTCAAACACTTTAATTTTAAGAGCGCATATGACTATATACATTTACGTTGGTGCATTGTTCAAAACTTTTTATTGTAATTTACGTCTTTCACGAAGGGCATAAATCATATCAGTCCGTTATCAGTCTGTCAAAATGCAAGGCTTCTGAATACATGTATACATGCCATGTTTCTTATAGCATGTGTAACAGGGGAGATAGGCCTGTAACTTCGAGGTAATCTGTCCAGAAAACTGGATCGAACAGAAATCAATGAAAAATTCACGAAAATTAGGCTGTCAAAGCTGCCGCCATGATCCATTCAAGTGTTTAACAGCAACTTGGCCGATCTATTTGACGAACGTCTAGAGTTAAAGGTTTAATATATAGCGCTGAACGCTTCTGATATTGTTCAATCGTATGCATATTTTTTTACCAGGAAGCCATGGCAATATTACAGTTGAAATTATGAAAGTATCATCTGCTCGGTGATTCCCCAATGAACCTTTTTGTCACTTTCAATGGCATGACCTGTCGCCCCTTGCAACTGCTGCCTGTGAATGTACCCGGTAAATGAGATCGTCCTGGCGCCAGCAGGATGGGCAGAAGTTGGACATACTATATTCTACCAACAACAAGAAAGATACATTGTCAACGTTGGGCATAGCTGTAATGTATGTTTGTCATAGCCAAGTTTTTAGTCGGCATTCCAGCGTTTCTCTTCTGAAAACAGTATTGTCCCAATCAAAGTAGTTCATTTCTTGATCTTGGCGAAGGAAGTTATGAATATCACAATTCCCAAATCGCACAAGGAAAACGTCTTTACCATTGACTTCATTGTCAGCGATACGGCGAATGACGGCTTCGAAATAATATCGAGACATATAGGAGTCCACAAACTCCGGAGTGACCACCACGATAAATTTCTTACTGTTATAAATGGCCATCAAGGTTTCTTCTAATTCGAAAGAACCGGGAAGCAAATCCCTGTCGACACAGTAAATATTTAAGCCAAGTCTTTCCACGGGTGGTAATATATTCTCGATTACCCAACCCCTGTTTTCTTCATCGTATAGGATAAACACATCATTGGTGGCTTCTGTGGTTCGTGGTGGAGTGTTACATCTAGTAGGCCTGGACGAAGTGAACACAGCTGTTAAGAATATCAATACTAGCTTGTTCAGAGCCAAGCAAAAGATCAACATTACTATTACACTAACTATAAACGCAAGACCCATTTGGAGATTTTCCAAGAAGAGGAGTATTCTAGCAAGCTGTTGGTCTCTGTTTTTGCTTAACATCGCGGCGAGATCCTGGATACATGAGCCCGACATGCTATATCTACTTGTCACGGATGTGCTCTCGTCTGTTGAAAATAAATTGGGAATTCGTGGTTCAATAAACAATGTTAATGGATGCCGAATGATAAATGTTTCATTATTGCCCAATGTTTCATTGAACACCGTTCGCTCAATTTCGAAAGTGTGTACCCCAAATTGGTCGGCATCGAGACAGAATTTCAAGGAAAATAAATATCGTATCGGTTGTTTCCGAGAGATAACGGCCCTCTCTTCGTATATTCCAGGGTAAATTGGGGACGCTTTTCTTCCAGACGAAAAAATTGTGTTTTTCATTGAGGATTCCATGAAATTGATAATATGGTGGACAGGTGAGCATTGCAAATTGTATTCACGCAATGTACTACTGACAATGCCGTTTGTCCTATGTATCAGGTTAACGTCACCAATATGAGTTGTCACACGGTTGACACAGCTGACTAGTACGCCGATGAGGCCTCCTGGAATAATTCGTAAATGTTGTATCATGGGTGTTACCTCCTCCAGAACAAAAGTTTTTGTAGCAATACAACATCTTGAGGAATCATGTTCGGTCATTATTGGACCATTCACGGAGAATTGGTAAGTTCCAAAGTCGGAATAAGTAATATTGATAATTCGAAGCTGGGCTATTCTAACTGAATACTCAAGATAAATGATGTCCATCTGAAAGTGCCAGGATGGTAAGAGAACGATGTCGTATCGACTCCATGTCACGTCGTTCATATTACCTGAAGCAATGGGACATCTAAATATAACAGATTCACCCGGATAACGTTTGAACTCGGTACTGTTTGAATAGAATGCCGTGAGATGTCGGTGCCATAACGGATCTGTCATCGGACTATGCCGAGATAAAACATTGGTCAGTTCCGTAAAATGAGATTGTTTCAGATTTCGAATTTGTCGGTTGGCAAAATTGAGGACAATTTTGCTGTTCAACAACAAATGACACACGCACAATACGA
Organism: Hanleya hanleyi; assembly: GCA_036873755.1. NCBI lineage: Eukaryota > Metazoa > Mollusca > Polyplacophora > Lepidopleurida > Hanleyidae > Hanleya > Hanleya hanleyi. The sequence continues at coordinate 32,036 of JAVTVY010008457.1, forward strand.
TGACTGCGGAGACTAGACAACTAATGATGCTGATTCTCGTCGGCATCTTTCTATCTGATCGAAATATAGCACACAGCAGCCTAAAAAGATCTATCACTCCCGTCATCTGTTTCCCTGCATGAGCGATAAATGTATTTATACCTCGCGCACATAGCTGGCAAATTTGCATGGTTAAAGACAGTCGGGCAATCAGACGACAACAAGATGAAATCCTTGGCAGTTCTTTTAAATCTGCATTGGATCTGTGTACTAAACGTCGACACAGACTGTACCCCATCCACGACAAGGAGATAATCTCACATGGTCTGCCGTACAAGCAGCTGGGTCGTGTGTGTATATATACACAATGGCGAAGGTCTGTGTTGCGCTGCTGCACTATACGTCGTCACTCAAATGCTTAGTCACATTCGAACAATTAGTACGGCAATGGACGTCCAACTGGGAAAGAGAAGCGTAAAATATAGTCATGAAACTTGCCTGTACATACGACGATTCAGATCATTTCCCTTGATAATATGTCTAACAAATGTCTATCCGCGTCACCAATCAGGTTTATGAAGGCGTCGTTAAACCTTAATTCTGTTTCTTTCCAATCAGCTTTCTACGCGTGGATGGTCATAAAACGATGAGAACGTAATATAGTCCCATCATCCCAAACAGAAAGGGGCTTACCTTAGGATGAACCTCCACCCACGGTATAGAAAATTTTCTTTGTGATAATACAATAAAGATGTGTATATTTACTCTCAGAATTACTCGTATATACACTATAGCTCCAGGCAGATATTTTTTTCCAGCAGTTGTAAAACCTAATTAAATCGGGAAAATGTGAGGAATACCCATCTATATTGACGGAAGTCATGACTTCGCAATAACTGGAGCGAAATGCAAGGGGTGAGAAAATTAACGACGTCTGGCGAATAAAAAGCAACCACATGACTCTACAGGAAAGCGTCATTCGGTACCTCACAATCAGATCCGAGAATATAGTGGATTCTCAGCCGCGCTTTAATATCATGTCTTCAAGTCACTGATTATATTAGTTCGATGAGGAGAATTGAGTTGGACTATTAGGTGTTTCGTCAGTTACTTTCATAGGTTGTGAAGCATTTAGATAATGTCATGATATTTCAAATTTGGTCCACATATGAGATAAAATTCAGCAGTACAATGTTTCAGGGTTTCGCGATCCGATCAGAATCGATTTACATCAATTTTCGATTATTTTTCACATCTATTTTTCTTCCTTTTTTTTATCATGGGAGATAATCCGATCCTCCATGCTTAAAATTGGACCACTGACCAATTGTCTCTATTGGTTTGAAAATTTAGACCCTGTATTTTTGTTTAGGATCAGAAAGAGGATCCAATTTGCAAAACCAAGTGAAAAACCCAAATTTCAATTCTCTCACTAGAACACAGTAAAACACAGTTTATACTCACCACCGATCTTCCTTTGAACGCAGAACACAAGCAAAATGCCCACATTGGCTTCTTGTCCTACAAAATTTGGAGTTTGAAGAATGAGAACTTCATCTTCATAGTCAAATCTACGACACAAATGTCTGGTGAAACATACTGCAAAATTCAATGCAAAATATATACGAAGATGCCCAAACACTTTATTGGGGTCCGACTGCTAAAAACAACTAATGTACAAATTAAATTCAAGGTCCAACCACCTGCCGGACTGTAATTTGCAAGTTACAATCCAAGCAATTATGATGAGAGCACCACTGACCTCTGCCACCTCTTTTTGTCATGGGTAGAAAAAAAGATGTATCGACACACCTTTACAATGAAACTTTCCCACCTCAGAGAAAAGTAGTTCCTCACACCTGGCAGAGACCAGTATGACATCGTCACATGTTTTGGTGGTTGTGTTTACATATGGCAGCTGTTCGAGTATTTGAACATCAAATGCAATTTGTGTATTATTTCTCAATATCAAGCTGTTTTAAATGCTGATCGGATCTTCATCAAGTGTTTAAGCATATTCCTATGCACTTTGCGTTGTATTTTGCCATATATTTCACCAATTTGATTGCGAAGGGGATATTTTCATGCTTCAAACTACAAATGTTGCAGAACAAAAAGTAAACGTCGGCATTTTACTTGTGTTCCACATTCTAAGGGACATTAGTGGTGAGTAAAAACTGTGTTTTACGGCGTTCTAGTGAAAGACCTTGAATTGGGGTTTTCCAATTTGTGTTGGAAACTGGACCCTCCCCCTTCTCCTTAAGCTTTTAGTCGATACAGACCATGCTATGCTCAATAACTACAAGGAAAGAAAAATTCCGTAAAATTTAAGGAATATTCGCCGACTATTACAGCAGCGGAATATTCCTTAAAATTCAACAAGAAATATTCCGTCGCATGTTATGGAATTTCCTTAACATGGTGGGGAATATTCCTTAGTTATGTTAAGGAATATTCCGCTGATGTAATAGTCCATTAAGGAATATTCCTTAAATTTTTGAGGGTTTTTTTCTGTGTACCGGTGCTTTAGAACTCTATTCGTTAACTCGACATTCAGTATGCTTCGGTAGTCTATGAAAACGATGCTCATCCCAACACGAATTAGCTTATTCATTATTTATTGGTACCAAAATCCTCAAAAATCCGTGTAAGTAAATGAGGGAAGGCTGGTTTCTTTCAGAAGCAGCAGCCTAGATTTTTTCATGATGCATAAAAAATAAGTTGCATTATCAAAACTACAACCAAGATACTGGATATTTTCTTCAAGTATCGAAAATGAAACCATGTGGACTGGAATATGATCTAGGTAAAAGTAACATGAAATAGACGTTTATTTAATGTCATGACCAAACACATACATGTATTTAGACTTGCTATGTTATATTATAATGACAATTTTCGTTCGTGTCTTCTTCGAACTATCTGATAGTTATTTGTCGTAAACCGAAAGCTATCGCTCTCCACGTGTTCACCATAAAATTCAATCAAAGTAATATGATAGCATATTATATTTAATATGAACTTTATCACAATTAACGTAATGGGTACAGAGATCGAGGGGAAATTATGTCCCCAGCATGGCAATGTATAGAGAAAAACACAGACATATATCCGATAATCTGAAAAAATCAGGCCGATATAGGTTTCTGTGTCAGCTGTGACAGCTATTAAATATAAGCCAATACGTCAACGTATTGACTCAGTTTCAAAATATTCGATATAGGTCCGTGTAACCTTGCACAGTTCAATTTTCGTTTTTCGTTTTTGGTTTCTCAAAATCAAAAATTGAAATTTGACGGTCAATTTTCAATTTTCGTTTTTTGTTTCTGTGATCTCAAAATCAAAAATTGGAATTTGACCGTCAATTTTCAATTTTCGTTTTTTGTTTTTGTGATCTCAGAATCAAAAATTGAAATTTGACCGTCAATTTTCAATTTTTGATCCTGGGATTGCAAAAACAAAAAACGAAAATTGATATTTGACAGTCAATTTTCAATTTTCGTTTTTTCGTTTTGCTTCACGCAAAAATGAAAATCAAATATTGAAAATTGCCTCGACTTGTCCGTTTTTCGTTTTTTTTATTTTAACTTTTAACTTTTAACGTATCAATGTTAAGTTCGCACGTGGACTTGTTATGATGTCACTTCCGGTACACCGAGTAGAATAGAAAACACAAATCGTGTCGTATAAGAGATGCGGAGCGTGAGAGGCATGTGGCCCACCAGGCCATCCTCGGGAGTCAGTGTATTGATCGATTTGTTAGGGTATCTATATATTGCCTTGGTTAGTTGCTCACGGTAGTTCTGGATAAAAAAAAGATCAAGGGGTATCCTCTAAATCAACCCAAATATTGAACAGGCTCAGCTAGCTCATTACGACAATCCGCTAGCTGCACTGTTTAAGATGTGACATCTATGGCATAACTTTGATGTCAGGCTGAAATCGACATAGTGAGTCAAAGCAAAACCCGCCGGCTTGGGATGCCGACATGCTAATTCAAAATAACCTCTGGGGATGAAATGTTCGAGATTGAGGCAACGACTCAAGAACTCACTCGAATCATCAAAAATGTCCAGGTAAACCCTGTGCGAGGATTCACGATTTACCTGGACTTGTGAAGATGCACCAGACAGGTCTGGATAGGTGGCATCCCGCTGTTCTCATTGTTTATTGGCATTGAGGCCTGAGCCAATCAGGACGCAGTCTTAGATTTTCTCATTTCTAAAAATAGATGTTTAGAGCGCTACAATAGCGAACAGCATTCATGCACACAACCGCTACTTGTTATTGATTTGAAATATAGTATTTATAAAGATGTAATACCAATAAGAGTAAACATCGTGGTAATGGGCCGCGAAATCCGTATAAGCGGCCCGTAAACCACCATTTCAAACAAGCACACAATCGCCACGTTTGATGCCAGACGTCTGAATGCTTCAACGCTTCAGGTCCAATCTCCATTCTCTATTTTGGGGACCTGGATCGTTGGAGCGTTCAGATGCCCGTCAACGTTCAGCGTCAAAAACGCTTCAACGCTTTAAGTGCGGATGTCAACCGCATCGAAGCGGGAAGTTCCTTTGGGAGTTATGATAAGGGTACCCACGTATTTATTATACTATCCTACTTTAATGAAACTACCGTGTATATCAGCTCCGTTGTTCTCCATATAATGCATCACACCTGCTGCAAGAATGCCTACTCGCTTCTGCACGTGCGCAGTGGACCCATTATAATCTAGGTCGAATGCCTGGCCCCAGGGATCTATGGTGTAATGAAACTCCCAAATCTTTCCCCCTACTGATTTTCCATATTATCCTCCACACCTGCCTAAACAATCCGATTTGCGCTTTCCATACTACTCCGCGGAACGAAAGTGACACCATAAGCCTTGCGCGTGCGCAGTTAACATTGACGCGCCAAAGTTTAAATCAAAAAACGAAAAACGGACAAATCGAGGCAATTTTCAATATTTGATTTTCATTTTTGCGCGAAGTAAAACGAAAAACGAAAATCGAAAATTGAATGTCAAATTTCAATTTTTGATTTTGAGAAACCAAAAACGAAAAACGAAAATTGAAAATTGACGGTCAAATTTCAATTTTTGATTTTGAGAAACCAAAAGCAAAAAAACGAAAATTGAATTGTGCAAGGTAACACGGACCGATATTGCATCATCTACTGACGCGGCTGATTTCACCTCATTCATCACGCGATAAATCCTTCCGTCTTCTCTTTTTCAAGTAAATGTTTTTGTTGTTCACAAAGTACACATATTCCCACAAATGAATTTAGGTGTTGATAGCTCAGGAATTAACGTTGTAATGGACAAATATTAGCTAATATATGTTGAACATGGCGCGGTTGAATTAGCCTCATTTATCATCAATCATCCTTCCGTCTTTTCTTTTCCATTAATATTTTTAACCGCTTCTGTTTTTCAACTAAATGTTTTTGGTTCACAAAGTACACATATTACCAAAAATGACATTAGGTGTTGATAGCTCAAGAAAGAGGTAGCCCAATTAACGTTGTAATGAAAAAATCTTAGCTTATATATGTGGGACGTGACGACTGGATCCAACAATAAAATATAACTTTCAACAAGACCATATAGTGCATAAGGCTGTTAACCAATTATTTAATAACGAATCTGATGGCATTCAAGTTGAACACATGGAATATGTGGTCCGATTGAACACTGGTTGAACCAGTGTTGTCATTTCTTTCAAACAAAGAGATCTCCTGTTAAGCCCATAACTTGAACGACGTGGTATCCTATCGGATGTTTAAAAATCGCGATGAGTGGGTATTAACAGAAATGCGGATCCAGCAAAAGATCATAGGGGTGGGGGGGGGGGGCGGGGGGACTATTACAACCCAACAGGCGAAGGTCCATGGGCCGCCCAGACCCCGGAAGCTCCGAGGTCCTATACTAGATCGCCAGAGATGCGCTCTGAGCGTTTTCTCGGAAATAAATCTGGACATAATGCATGCAGATTTATGGTTCTATCTTCACGTTTTCTTCGCATATATATACATGTAATTATAAGCACGCATCGATATTGAAGAAAAAATCACACTCATGCCTGAATCCAGTCGACTTTCTAGTTACATTTAACACATACAATTCAATGACCTTTACATCATGGAACATTAGAAACCAATATGATACCGATACGATTCAATTACACAATGCTAAAATAAGCGAATCTTCACAGTCCAACAGGCGAGGGTCCAAGGACCGCCTAGGCCCCAGAAGCTCCGGCGTCCTAAGTCGCTGGAAATGCGTTTTCCCGGAAATAAATCTGAACATAATATATACCGATGCCAGAATCCATTTGACTAACTACGGAAGCGATGTGTATTAGCCGCATAGAGTACGATGTCCAGCACAGGCCGCTACCTCTGTGCTACCTCTTCACAAATGTCTGTGTGGAAGAATGAGATTAGCCTAAAAATTGTACATATTATAACTAATTTTAGTTAATTATAAGAGTCCCACTTGAACTTTCCAGCGTAGTATGTTTTCAAAGACAACCATCCTTATGCAAAGTTATGGGCTGTTTCAAAATTTTGACGGACGATTGTCAGTCGAACAAAACAAGACCAAAATACAATTGGGCATGATTTTATTACTAAGACAGAAAACAATCACATGAAGAATTTACAACATTAATGTATTTACAACATGAAAATGAAACACATAAAACATTTACATGTGCGCACGAAATGACCTCATCGAATACTGATGACTGATGGAGATATCTATATAATTTATAGTCTGCGAAACAGACTAGATGCTCCATGCATGGTAATTGTCAGAGGTGTCTATGATGACTAGCAATTTAATATATCTTTATTTTGATAAAGTATAAAAAAATATTTGTTAGGATACCGGATATGAGCAAAGTGTACACTGTAAGAATTGGCGACATGTTTAACGTCTCAAAATGAAACATGAATTTGTCCCAACTTTTGGGACATGTTTGTACGTACATATTTCATTTTGAAACGGCTTCATGTTTCAATTTGATACACGTGTCATCCTCATGTGTGTTAATGATGTCTCAATATCAGACATGTCGTCGTTAAACACGTGTCCGTTTGAAACATGTGACATCCTGCACAGTGAAACATGTGTTGTCTCAATCTGAAACATGTTACGGCCGACTACATGTTTCAAAATGAAACGTCTAAGCCCAAACATGACTTTCTCCCATCTTTTGAGACATGTCGCAAGCGAAACGGGTCCGAACATGTCTCAAACTTGGAAGTGTTTCATCAGATCGCCAGATCGCCTGTGAAAGAAACAGAAATACACGAAACATTTATTAAATTCAACTTGCATCAGTTTTTATTCTCTTATCTTCGATGGAAGTCAAACTCAGGTATGAACCAACAATAACCATAGGCTACAGGCAGGAACATATATAACAGACCAGCTTGATCCGCAGGTTAACAATGAATATGATAATTCCAGACAGATACAAGTTCGGTACATCATAATTCCTGGTGTGAACCAATTATCATAGCGTGCAAATTGTCCATGACAATAACGTGCTGAAGTTTCGGTGAACACCAAATGGTGCATTTACATTCAGATATTAACCAAAATAATAATTTGCTTAAGTTTCCACATCGGTGTGTTGACATGACGCAGCCTAACCCAGCACTCAGGAAGAAGTTCTCAACAGGGGGTACTATATTACATACATGTATTGTCCATACTTGCTAATTTAGATGTCTGTAACTTGAAAATGATTTATCTGCTCGCGGTAAATATCTCTGCCCAAAGATTCGTTGAAATTCCATTCAGTTTCGGGGAATGGAATACGGATCGCAGATGATTATTGAAATAGCGGAGCCTGGAATCGGCTCGAATTGTTGCAACAGTGGTCACAGTCAGTGAGGAAGGAGGAACATTGTTTCTCACACCAACGATATCCAATATTTTCATAAAGATGAAAATAATATCCCCTCTCTCCTCCTAGTTTCATCTTCGCATATCTAAGTCGAACACTACATGAGTTCCTCGGCTGAACATAACACAATATCTGATCAGAATTCGAGTTTGGTGATGTCATAGCTCTATAAACATTCCGTGATCCATATTAGGAGTGCAATTACCTCTTTAAAATTCAAATTTGATTGGCTATTCGAAAGAAGTTAACATCAATACAACTACCACTTGCCATATTTGGAAATAACACAGACTGACATCAAAGAAAATCCTCGCTGCGCTGTGTTGGCAAGTTTTTATCTTGATTGGCTATATGGTATCACGTGCGTTTCCCAGTATGAACAATTTACGTATACTCTATTCATTAGGGGAAGGTAAATGACGGTACATTAGTGCAGTATTTAACTTGAAATGTGAAGATGCCTGGTTTGGTGTCATTTGTGTCATGCACAATTGCCGAATTCCGCGCAAGGTTGTAATCATATATAGGGCAATCGTATTGACTATGTCCAGAAAGTTTCCTGATGGGTTACACACATATAAAATACGGATGACTTTATAGCTTTGGTCACATAGAGAACACAGTTGTTGTTTCTCCCAACGCGAACTCTTATTGATGCCCCATCAATGTCACGCTTTTTTATAGCAACGCTGCTGTGTATTTTGTTGGTATGAATGTTTAACGAGATTACTCTTAGCCCTTCCGAACATGAAGGAGAATCATGCCCTAACCCCCATCAAACTTTCTGCGCTATATCTCCGAAACAACAAATTGTTAGGAGCTGACACTGCTTGATTTAACAGCATAATATATTTAAGTCAGTTTATCCCTATTTGCATACCCCTCCCAGAAATGGATCATTGGTAAATTTAAAGTGGCGGTCATGTGGGGTACCAGAAAAGTGGTGTTTTATCTTTTTCTTCGCGATTTTAGTTTGAGGATAAAAGAGTTCATGAACTATTTTATTTCACATCAAATAATTCTCCCCTAATGTACCCTGTAGTTTACCACGGAGAACGTAGCAAATAAACAAAATGGAAAATTTGACCGAAAAATAGACCAAACATTCATATTTAGAATATGACGTAACTGTGAAGTGTCCAAGGATTGGATTTTTATTTTTTTTTCATTTTTGCACTTTCTAGCAGAGCGGACCCCAAGATATATTGTGGGGGCTTTTAGACTCAAGAAGTAAAAACATATTTAGTGGGGAGGAGGCGTCTCTTCTGGCAGGCCTCAAATACCCTAGGCCTCGAAGAGTTATATTACGGTGCAAATAATTCAATTAAATTGGCCGGTCTGTTTATTCTCAATACCGACAGATATATTCACGATCGCTAAAGACCAGAAATAAATTATTGGAAACTAGAACTTTCATGCACCAGACAGCATTATCTGTCTTGTATACTTTGTTCCTTGAGACATGTCGCCTTTGCGACTTGGTTGTACGTGTTTCGGCCTTGATGTTTCAAACAGCTATCCGGGTCATTATAGTGAAACGGCAACGCGAGTGAAACATGTCACAACCCTCAAATAGCTGTAATCTTGCGTCTTTGAGATATGTTTTCAAGGAAAACAGGGTGAAACATGTAGCAATATGAAGTATCTCACATGTTACCCATCTCAAAATGAAACGTTAAACATGTAACCTCTTTTTGCAGTGTAGGATAAATCATATTAATCCATTACTGTGCAAACCCAAACCCGTTATACACGCAACGTTACCGTGCTGCTCTCGGGATAATCGATAAAAGAAAAAGGTGAACAGAGAAATATTGATACCTGTAAGGGTTGAGGAATTGATTCCACAAATTGCACGAGAGCATGTAATTTAGTGCTGAACGGGACGTATATATATGTGAATACGGGTCACCACCTCAGCGGAAGAAATGGCCTGAATATGCGCCTGCATTACATCTATAACTATTCTCGTGTTCTCGCGTTATGAACCCAATGTAACCAAAGAGGAAGAAGAACGCGGGAACGCGAGTGTTCGCTATCGTCTTAACTGCATACTGAACTGCAATGACAAGTGAAATTATTACGCTAAGCCCTGTTCTTGTCATTCAAACCTAGTTATTATATTAAACCTCGTTGCAAAAGACATGGATTCATCCTACTGAAGAACCGTGTTACTTTCGCGCGTGATTCGAACCATCGACCCTCACAGTATGGTAACAAATCACAAGCAATAAATTTAGGCCCTCTTAGCCAGGGGCACAATGAGGTATATCATTCTGTATCCCAGTCTACACCAGGCGATAGTCATGTACATTGGCCACTTCTGGTGGCCACATGTGGCTAATGCAAAATTTGATTGGTTATTAGCGTCAAACGAAGTAGAGAATATTACGTTACGCATTTATTTCATTAATTATTGCAAGCCCGTAGGCTGGTTTGGCAAGGGGGGGGGGTGTCGATAGAGAATATTGCGGAACTCCTAATGTGAGCGCCGTAGGCGCGAAGCCCGGCTAGGGGGGTCCGGGTGCATGCCCCCCGGATTTTTTTTGAAAATTTAGATGCCATATGGCGCGTTCTGGCGCAGTTTGACAGCATATTTTCGACATCCGCCAACTGCATTTTTTTCGACTGATAAATTCAGTATATGACTATAATCGACTCGTTGTGTGAATGATAATCTTGTCGACTGGGAGATGGTTAATATTCAACCATGGGAAACCCCCTTTGATCAAGATTATTATCATTAACTCCTCACTCCGGTGTGGTGGCTAAGAGTGTCTGGGGATAAGTGTCCCGTTTCCTATCTTTTTATTGATTGAAGAGTGTCCGACCTCTGGAGTGTCCGACCATCGCGCCTTCGCTCCATCGCTCCATCGCCCCTTCGCTCCATCGCTCCATCGCCCCTTCGCCCCTTCGCATAGCCCCTTCGCCCCTTCGCATAGCCCCTTCGCCCCTTCGCATAGTCCCTTCGTCCCTTCGCATAGCCCCTTCGCCCCTTCGCATAGCCGCTATTTTTGCATCGCATCGCGCCTTCGCCCTTCGCATCGCGCCTTCGCCCCTTCGCATCGCGCCTTCGCCCCTTCGCATAGCTCCTTCGCCCCTTCGCATAGCCGCTTCGCATCGCTATTTTTGCATCGCATCGCGCCTTCGCCCCTTCGCATAGCTCCATCGTCCCTTCGCATAGCCTCTTCGCCCCTTCGCCCCTTCGCCCCTTCGCATGCCACAAAATAAACGCACGCAGCGATGGACCCTATCGGCCATCATAATAAACTGACCCATGTTTATGGTGGCCGATAAGGGACATCGCTAGGTATGTGGTTTGGTAACACGAAGGCAGGATGCGAAGCGCGAAGGCAGGATGCGAAGCGCGAAGTCCAAACACGAAGGCAGGATGCGAAGTGCGAAGGCAGGATGCGAAGCGCAAAGGCAGGATGCGAAGCGCGAAGTCCAAACACGACTTCGCGCTTCGCATCCTGCCTTCGCGCTTCGCATCCTGCCTTCGTGTTTGAACTTCGCGCTTCGCATCCTGCCTTCGTGTTTGAACTTCGCGCTTCGCATCCTGCCTTCGTGTTTGAACTTCGCACTTCGCATCCTGCCTTCG